>RJWT010002858.1:0-38835 GCA_004365215.1 Cuniculus paca
GTTCTGAGCAGAGCCTGCCTCTGCCTTTCTTCTGTGCTGGTTACTGCAGAGCAGCCGCTCCCATTGTTGGAACACACTCTGAGCAGAGCCTGCCTCTGCCTTCCCTCTGAGCTGGTTACCGAACAGCCCAAAAAGATACTTTTTAAAGCACATTTAATTTCTTATTTATTTAGACAAAGTCTTGCTATGTGGCCTTTGCTTGCTATCTTCCAAGGCCTCACACTGACAGCATTAATTCTATTTCTGTGTTTGTATTGTGTAACAGAAATCTGCAAGGACAAAGGACACTGAAAGGATAAAGGAAATATAAACAGTTGCTAAAACACAGGGTAAATTGTGGACAAAGGACAATAATAGTCCTACACTGAAAATGTTTGTTTGGGTTACCATTCACTGCAAAGAAATACATTACAGATTCTCAGATTATCTTGTAGTCATAGAAAAGAAAATAAAGACAATCAGCATGGTGTCAACTTACATAACTAATGCAGAAGTCAATTAAATTCTCTGGAGAAAAAGACTAAACAAAGGCTTATTGTTCACTTCACATTAAAATAAGATAGCATTAATACTGCTACAAGGCATTAAAATTTGAACTGAAATTATTTTTTGTATTTATAAAGTGAAAAAAGATGATAAATTTAGAACTGTACAGTGCTGTGTCTCTTGGTTTCCGAAGAGTTTCCACTTCAGCATATTCTTCACTCTTATCTTAAATATCTTTGCTTTTTCCATATCCTTCCTTTTTTGACATTGTGAAATTGATTAGAGTTTTGATGCTGCCGGATGAATAATTTTCATAGGACATAAGCTTCAGTGTCTTCATTACCAGCCTTTGGTGCACCATAATCATTCCACTGGTGTCACAGTTGTCTGCTTGTCCCAGATCGTCATTCAGCATTATTCTTTCTCCTCATTAGTATTTTCACCTAAGCTGAATGTCATTTCTATAGTGCAAAACACTTAATGAGTGTTAATAAGTGGGATTCTTTTAGTCCTAGATATAAGGAAACATTCACAAAATCTACTCTTTTATCTGCTTTTCCATTCTTCATAATTTAGTTTGTAAATGGAAACATTTTCCTGCATGCATGAAGAAATTAGTAAGGGACTCCCAGAATCTAACTTATGTTATTTATTTTAGGTATAAACTCTAGCAGCTTATGGGAACCAGCTCTTTTAAAGATAAAATTTCCTGAGTGTTCAACTTTAATTAGAATACTGTCCTTAAGCCTGGTGTGGCAGCACACACCTGTAATCCCAGTTCTCAGGTGACTGAGATAGGAGGACTGTTAGGAGTTTGAGGCCAGCCTGAGCTACATAGTGAATTCAAGGTCAGTCTAAACTGCAAAGTGAGAACCTGTGGCAAAAACATATTGTCTTAACTCAGTCTTCTGGATACAAATATATCACAAACTTTGTGTCTAAAATATTTATTGCATTTAGCAATTGTAGAAGCTAAGAATTTGAGATAGCATCTGCTCTTTAGTTTATGAGTAGAAGTCATGTCAGTAAATCCTCATATGATAAAAGGATAGAACAAATCCCATTCTCTTATAAAGACACTAATCTCATTTGTGATAAATCCACGCTCATAACATCTAATACTACTTATTTCTCAAAAATCAGTCTCCTAATGCCATCATATTCAGGTTTAGGATTTTAGCATATCAGTTTAGGGGATGGACACAGGCATTTGGGTCATAAAATATATGGTGTGGAATTGGAATCTAATCATGGATTGAGTCATTTCCCTAAAGAGCTTATACTTTTTATACAGGTTTATGCCCAACCGCTATCGGAAATCTATCTAGCTTTCATTTTTGCCATTGAAGAGATCAACAAGAACCCTCACCTTTTACCAAACATATCTCTCAGATATGAGTCCCATAATTTCCATAATAGTCATTGGAAAACATTGGAAAGTTTCTTCATTTTGTAAACAAGACAGGATGGAATTCCTAACTATATCTGTGGGAGTGAGAGCAATTCAGTAGCATTACTAACAGGAACATCACTGGCAACTTAGGCTCAAATTGGAGCCCAGACAGAACTTACAAATTTCCACAGGCAAGGGTGAGTGGGATGGAGAATCATGTCTCTTTTGCTGCCTTTGTCAGGTTCCTAAAGAGAGTGAAAGGAGGTGCCTGGATTTATGCATCACTAAAAGTGTATAATATCTAAGGGTATGACAGAAATTGGTAGATTGTCCACATTTTGTGTGCAATGGAGAGGAAGAAGAAGGTAAAACAAAGAAGTTTCCTGCACCTCAGAGTCTGATTAGTTATATTCAAGAAGAAAGCACTTAAGAGAGTGATATAATTATATAGATGGGATTTATCTTTCTACTACTTCCAGCTATTGCTTAATAATCTTCAGGCATAAGATTGTGTTTTATGTCAACTCTTCACATTGCTGCCAATTTTCTTTTCTCCTTCTAGCTTACTTTTGGCTCTTTTGATCATATGCTGAGTGAAAATGGCTAATTTCCTTCTCTCTATCAGATGGCTCCCAAGGACACACCTCTGGCCCTTAGCATGGTCTCCTCGATGGTTCATTTTGGCTGGAGCTGGGTGGGGCTGGTCATTGCAGAGGGTTAGAAACATCATCCATTTCTCTCAGATGTGAGAAGGGAAATGGACAGGAATAGAGTCTGTATAGTATTTGTGTAAATGATATCAACTGCTCTTGTGTCATACTGCTACGGAATTCAGGATGAGACCAGATGGAAGACACAGCACGAGAGGAATTTTGGAAGGCATACAGCTTTATTATGCTAGTGGGCTGAAGGGAATCTCAGTTCCAAATCATCAGCCCTGTCTTGAGGTCAGCAGTCACTTATATGGTTTTCAGAGGGAGGTACAAAAGACAGATAACAGGATATTCTATAATTGGTTACGTAGGCCATCTCGTATGTTATCAGGCAGACTTATTCTGTGTAAGCTAATTAGGGTTACTATCATATAATAGGGGGGCCCTCAGGATTGTGTTGAGCAGGAAGAATCAATCATTGTCTTTAGCTGAGCCAGTCTATCCTTGAGAACTTGAAAGCAAATTTGTATGACAAGATGCATCTTCTGGCTGAGTTATATTTATCTTACAAGTTGCAGCTGGCATGGGCTATGTCGAGGCTTAGCTGAGTTTTGTAGTTTTTTAATTATGGGAACAGGCTGTGCTACCCAGTCCCATCCTTGATTAGTATTAGAAATATACTTTTTAAAATTTCTTTTACATTCCAAATTGCCTTTATAATATCTCTCAGAAATAAAGTTGCATTATTTTCTGACCAGGGAAACATCACCAGTAAATGTGGTTATCATTTATTATGATACTGCTAGTGTAAATGATGTAAACTATCATATAGGACTACATTTAGTGACATGGAAAGTCTGGGTCACAAACTATCAACAGCATGATGTGGCCAGGAGAAGTTTCATATTTGACCCATTCCATGGGACTCTCAGTTTTTCAAACTGAGAAAGAGGAGGAGATTGCTAGGTTTAAAAATTTATTCGGACTGCTAACCCTTCCAAATACCCAGAAGACACTTTCTTTGCCCTGTGTTGGTTCCAGAAATTGTATTGCTCATTGTCTGATTCTGACTGTACATTCAGAAACTGTCCACCAAATGCCTCTTTGGAATGGCTGCCTGGAAATCATTTTGACATGGCAATGAGGAATGGGAGTTGCAATATCTATAATGCTGTGTGTTATGGTTTGTATCTAGATATACTTCCCAAAGCCTCATGTGGTCATAGGACTTTTTCAGAGGTAGCTGAGTCAAGAGTGTGTGATGCCAGGAATATGCTTTGTTGTTTTCACAGAACTCTGTCAGGTGGTCTTCGGTCATTTGTTACGATTAGTAAATCATTCCACCATTGGTTTGGCATAGTCCTGGACAGGATTAAGGGTGTGAGTATTACACTTGCCCTAGGGTGGATAGCCTGCATAAAATATAAAGCCCAGAAAGAGTCTTGTCTCCCTCCCTTGTTGCTTTTGCTGTCTTCTGCCACCATGAACTGTTGCCCCTCTGCCATGTGCCACCTTGCCTTGGAACCAGCTGATTACGGACTGAAACCTCTATAAGCTGTGAGCTAAATAAACCTTTTTTCCTTTAACTTTGGATGTTGGGTATTTTGTCTCATCAACGAGAGAAAAGTAACCAAGAACTGTGTATGCTGTGGCCCATCCCCTCTATGAGATGCTTCTTTGACAAGTGTAAATGTTATCCATGGGAAATGGGGAAGAAATGGTGTTTTCCCCCTGGCAGAAGTGGTGAATAAAGGAAAATATTGAACTTGGACTGATACAATTCAGATTTCTCACTAGGTATGGAACAGTGTGTCCATATCATCAGTATGTTAATGATCAATAAAATCACTGTCTGCAAAAATCTGTGACATTTCTGGTTTATGGAGACCTTTTAGGAAAGGCTCTGGCTAGCACAGCAATGTGAATAGTCTCAGTATTCTCACAGGATGTGCTGCTGAGGGCTTTCTCTCTTACCTGAGGCCCCCAGAGCTCCTGGTGGACTTCACTCTCAGGTTTCTGCGGGGTCTCCATAGCCCATAGCCAGTAGTCACGGGAATCCAGAAGCATCTGAACCACAGCAAGGGAATACCAGAGGTTGACTCAAAGCACAGCCTTAATTTTCTGCCAGGCCTGTATAGAAACCTATTTGTGAACCTCCCAAAACTTTGCTCACCCAAACACTTTCACAGGAGTCTCTAGGTTTCTTGGGAACCGTGAAACGGTTCAAAATGTACTAAATGTCCATGTCACACAGATGTCAATAACAAGGAAAACTGCTACCTCCAAAAAGCTGTGACCTTCTTGGCTCACACAGACTCCTTGAGCAAAGTTATGGTCTTCATGACTTTCATGTACTTCTGTGTCCCCAATTTGTTATTTTTAGGGTCTTCACGAAACACCAAGGTACTCCCATTGCCAATGATAGTAACTAAAATGTCAGAGACTTCTTGCTCATCTTCTTACCTTCTATTATTGCCGCTCCTTTCCCTTTTCTTTAGAGAAAGGTTTTGCGAAGTTGCTCAGGCTGACCTAGAACTTATGATGCTCCTAGCTCAGCCTCACACATGCTGGGCTTATAGGCATGTAAGAGTACACCTGGTATTGGCCATGGCAACACAATTAGCTGCATCTTCTGGTAGAACACATTTGTAATTTTGTTCACTGTGGCTTTTTACAATAGGACTGTGTCCTGGTAAAAAAAACACACTTACATCTTTGAGTCACTTCTCCAGGGAGTAATGTGAGACAGTAACTGGTATCAGGGAACCTGAATCTGTTATTTCATGTGCTTCCAGATCCAAATGACTCTGTGTAGAATACAGATTGGAATTTCTCCTTTTACTGACACAAATGCACACTCTGAACATGGCTAAATCATTCTGTGTAACAAGGTGTTAGTCACTGCTTTCTACTGTGTCATGTGACACTTGCGTTATTTAGCTCTAGTGCTTCACTGTGGCTTTCTTGGCTCAGACCAAGAAAGTTATGTTGAATAAGGTCAAGTTATTGACTTTAAGCATAGTGGTATGCTGAAGTGTCTGTGTCAATTTTATCCCCATCTACCACAAACCAAGTGGAAGACACGTTGGCATTAGTGTTCTGCATGGTAGTTCATGTTGGTTTCTAGTGTGGAGGTGGAAAGCTGTATCATTGCCTCCAAGTGGTAAATCATCCTATTAAGTTCAGATAGAAACACTCTACCTCTGTTATAACAGGAAAACACATTCTGGGAGTAATACCCCTTCTTAATGTTTAACTCAGATCTTTTCTGAGACAATCTAATTTTTTTAAAGGAAATTTTGCTGTGACTGCAGAAAGTCAGTACAATGGCATCTTCCAAATTATGTATAGGATTTCAAACCCATTTTCTTCTGTGTATTTGAATATGAAAATGGTCATTGTAAGCAAATTAAACATCAATTTCCAAATTAGTTTCTCTTATTTTAATGTAATACAAGTAAATATTAATAAAGAAAATATAAAAAGCACTCTTCTTACTTCTATAAAAAAACCAAAATTTCATAACAAAATAACTAGCTTTGTGCATACTTCTCATTTTGGTGTCAAGATCAGCTGGGAATTGAAAATACAAACTGGGGCTTCACTCTAGACCTACTGATTTTGTAACTCTGGGGACGGAGCTGCAGCAGTTTGGGTTTAATGTGCTTTCCATGTTATTCTGTTGCTTGCTGAAGTGGTGAAATTTAGAGAACCATTAGTTTAAAGGAAAATAAGCTGTCTTCAAATTGATGTCATGCTATGTTTTTTATTGCAAGAAACAGGGAAAGAATAGCACTGTTAGATTAAAAAAAACCGAAGGAGGCTTGGTAAATTAAGAATACTTTAGAGATGTATGTTTTTATTGGTGATGGCAAGGTTTAGACTTAGGAACTCATACATACTAGGTAGGTGCTCAACCACTGAGTCACACGCCAGGCTTAGAAATACCCTAATTTATATCTCCTCTTCCAATATTGCTCTGAACTTTTGTCTTGGTTACTTTCTCTCGGTGCTGAGACAAACACCTGACACTCAAAATTAGGGAAGAAAAGGTTTATTTAGCTTACCGTTTTTGGTGGATTCAGACCATAATCAGCTGGCTCCCAGGCAGAGTGGCATGGCACTGGGGCAACACTTCAAGGCAGCAGCCAGAGCAAAAAAGCAAAACACAAGCCTCTTCTCTACCCTTAAATTGTACACAAGCCCCCCCCCCCAAAAAAAACCTTCAGGGTGAGTGTAACAATCACAAAATGTCCTTGCCCTCCTTTGCACAGGATGAGGATATTTACAAAGTAAGAACCCTGGCTCCCTGCTGAGTCTCTCAGTTAAACTTCTAAACTTCTCAAGTTGACACAATGTATTAACCATAAGAACTTTCTTCTGTCTTATTTTACTTCTAGTAAACCTATCTGCTAATGCAAATAATGTGTTCTGTCCTCTTTTCTATGCTCATTAAATAGCAAAGTTTCATGTATTTAGCTAAATATTAGTGTCTTTCATAGATAATATATGCAAAGCACTTAGCATTCATAACGCTGGACATGGATTATAAAAATAGGTGGTGCCATTATTACCACCATGATCATAATGATGATGATCATCATGAACAGTGCTCGGGATCAAACTCAGGTCCTTGCACATTCTTGGGCAAGGATTTTGCACCACTGAGTTACATGCCCAGCCCTCATTATTGTTATTACCACTTTTAAAAGAATTTTTAGAAGAGACTGTTGGAGTTATACAATTTCTTTCAAAAACAAAATGATTTCTGAAGATATGTATCTTTGAAATGGTCTAATAAATTTTGAAATTAAAAGAGATCATTATCCACTTGGTAATTGCAAAGATGGAAAATAAATACATTGAGTTGGTGTGGTATAAATATTTGAAATAAGTTGGATATCTCTGTTAGGAACACCACATATCCAGCTGTGTGGAAGAAATGACTCAGTGAAAACATGGTAGTTCTTTAACAATTTCTCAGGAAGGATGGAAACTTCCTCAGCTAACCTGCTGTGCCTTGGGCAGTTTAGCAACCACTAATGTATTAGGGAGTTGAAGAAATGGATATTTTAAGTATATTATCTAGTTTTTCATATTGCATTCAAATGTGATTATGGACAATTGTTGATGACTGTTCTTATGGTTAATACATTGTGTCAACTTGAGAAGTTTAGAAGATTAACTGAGAGACTCAGCAGGGAGCCAGGGTTCTTACTTTGTAAATATCCTCATCCTGTGCAAAGGAGGGCAAGGACATTTTGTGTTACACCCACCCTGAAGGTGTTTTGGGGGGGCTGTGTACAATTTAAGGGTAGAGAAGAGGCTTGTTTACTCTCTATTGCTCTGGCTGCTGCCTTGAAGTGTTTCCCTGTGCCGTGCCACCTTGTCGAGGATCCAACTGATTATGGACTGAAATCTCCAGAAACTGTGAGCTAAATAAACCGTTTCTTCCCTAATTTTGGGTGTCAGGTGTTTGTCTCAGCAAGGAAGAAGAGTAACCAATACAACTGTCTTCCCTTATAGGTTATTTAATACCAGGAATTATTTTGGTTTCAGTATGTTATTTATCTTTTTTGGAAAAATTTTAATTGAAATTATAGAAATGCTAGTATATCCTATATATACATTATTCAGAGTGAATAAATATTAATAAATTTACTTTGTTTTGAAAAGAAAAAATCATTGATATTCCTTTTGTTTCTCATACTAACCTCATTCACTTACCTTCCTTCCAGGAATAAAATACCATTATAAATTTAGTTTGCATATACATCGTATCTATATTTTGATTTTGCTTATATCTACATTCTTAGGAATATGTGGTCTTATTGCATGTGTTTCATTCCATTTTTCTTTTCTTTACTTAGTGGTATATATTCTTTTTTCTTTCTAGTTTGAGTAGAAAAAGAAGATAATCTATAGCAAAAATTTCAGAAGGCAGATTTAGAATGTACTGAGAAAAAAAGTGGTAGGCAGTTTCAAAATGCTTTGTTAAATGATTTTAAGTAGAAATTAATTGTTTCAACTTACATGTATAATTTTGGTTTATTTCATGAGGTTTAGGACTGTGATTTTTGTGATATAAGGAAAATAAGATGTGATTAGTCCTAGTTTTGTAAAATCACAAGATGTATATCTTCATTCTATTTTGTTGCACTTTCAGAGATTCAATTGTGGGGAAAAATGGGAAGGGAAAAAGAATACTCTGGTTTGAAAGTTACAAATTTGCTAAATCAGGGAAAGTGTATCAGGGTAATTTGATGTGACTTATCTGTTTTCTCTCCCAACACCAAAGGGGATTTGGAACAATTTGTTTGTAATATACCTCACTTCAAGGCCCAGAAGTTGTCCTTCTTGCTGTTCTTCCCTGCATTTCTAGAAGGTCATTCCAAATAAGCACTGCATTGAGCCATTTGGATTCTTTCCTTGCAGATAAGAAGGCAGACAAGCATGAACTTTAAACATGGCTCTTAAAGAAAAAAAACAACAACAAAACAAAACAGAAAACGTGGCTCTTTAATGGTGCCTCCAGGCTTTCAATCCTCATTCCATTTCATCTCTGGCCTTTCTTTGAAACTTTTAAAAAATATGGGTCTTTCTGGTTATCTCATCTTAGACATTTTAGTTTTAAAATCTCCCCCACTCTTTCCTTCTTAGTAAATTGTAGGTGCCCCTTAGTAAATTGTAGGTGTCCCTTAGTAAATTGTAGGTGTTCATCTCTCATAACTTGGTTCTTCTGGCACTGTGTAGTCAATTATCCATCAGTTTGGATAATTATTAATCAACACAGTTTGGGTGGTTTGGGCTCATGACCCTTAGGTCAATTTTAACCAGCTGTATGTTATTTCTCTAGTTCTCTGTAATACACACCTGCTAAAAATTATTTTTGCAACACCAGTAGCTTTGTTGGGGGAATATGAGCTAAAGTAATGACTTTCTTGATAACTGTCCACAATTAAATTTGAGGTATTGTTCTGTAGGATGTTGCTATCCAATATGTAGACATATAATGTGAACTACATATATAATTTAAAAACTGTTAATTTTTCTTTTCAGTGCTGGAGCTCAAACCCAGAGCCTCATGCATGCTAGGTAAGTATTCCACCAGTGAGCTACAGTGCCAGTCCCTAGTTTATAACTTTCTGTTAGCCACGTTTAAGATATAAAAAGGTACAAGTTAATATGATTTTAATGCATTTTATTAAATTTGATTTATCTATAAAATTGCTTTAGTGCATAATCAATATGAACCACTGATGAGATATTTGGCATCCATCTCTTAAAAATGTGTCTTTTAAAACTGATGAATATGTTTCATTTACAGTACATCTTGATTTGGGCTAACCACATTTCTTATTAGAGCCACATGTGGCTATTGGCTACTATTGCTGGACAGCACAGATTTAGAAATAGAACTAATTGCACATCATTTTTATTTTGTTGTTGCTTTGTTTTTAAAATAAAAAAATGATAAAAAAAACTACTTTCCAGTGACTGCAGGCATTTGGCAGTGAGAGTCATTTACTTATAAAGTAATCATTTTGAAGCTAAAAATCTTCAAAGAAAAACTGATCAGAGAAGGGTTTATTTCTATACTGCATAAAACCTACTGTCTATTTTGGCCAGATGTCATATTTATGAAGTCCCAACATGCAGAAGAATATATAATTTAAAATGATACATTCCTCTTCCTATAAATATATGTAGGTCTGTCTGCTTGCCTTCTTTCACACAGATAGAATCATGCTATATATCGTGTCCTATAACTTGCTTTTATTCATAGTTAGGATTAGGGTTAGGGTTAGTGGCCTGTCCATCTTTCCTCCTACTCACTGCTTCCTGATGCCACCCACAGTATGGGATGTGGATAGTCCACAGGGACTGACACAATCCCAGCCTTGGCAGCACAGGAAGGGAGAAATGCAAGTAGTTAGATGGCAGTTCTTTCTACTCTGACCCTGTAATAATGTATCCTGTATTTTTTTTTGTGTGTATGTGTGTATGTGTAATAAAATGGTTTCCATTATATCATGAGATCATTTAAGATAGTGTTTGAGAACTTTCAACAGTGTAAATGTTTAGTCAGCATGTTGTTTGAAAACTACTTTTTAACTGATTCTAGTTAACAAGGCAGGACGAATAGAATCGGGAGGGAAAAGAAAGAAATTAAAGATGACTTTGAAAGTTCAGTTGAGCTCTTTGATATTTGCTCACAGAGTGATTTTCATTAGAGCAGTTTGTTCTCTGTCATAGTAAATAGTATATCTGATAGAGTCAGGAAGGTGGGGAAAAATTAAATTTCTTTCATGAAATTAATACCCTTTTATGGTCTGAAACAAGGTTAAGGGGAGAATACAATGGCTTTGGATCCCAGTGGAAATGCCGAAGTTGTGCTGAGGCTATTAGTAATGTTCATGTAATCAGAGTGAAAAGTAATGCATGATGGTGAAAACGGCTGTCATCTGCACTGCGTCTCAGCAATCATGGATCCTAGTGCACACTATACCAGTCAAGCTCTATTACATACCAAAGGAACAGGCCTGGTACGTAGAACGGGGCCTGGCATATTATAGGTACTCAAAAAATATATGCTAAATCAAGTTGTTGAACTTCCTCAGTTGCCTAACTTTCAACATGTTGTGAGGCCTGATTGGCGTGCCAAAGTGATGACCTTATAAACTGTTGTTAAAATGGCAGGAAGGTAGTGAAGCCATATCGGTTTCTTCAGAAAAAACGGTGCTTCACGAACAAAGTCAAACAGGAGCCACCTCATTTGAAGCCAGATTGGGAACTGTTGCTTTCTTTCCTTTATGAGGTGGCGTGGAAATGTTAGCATACATAGTACACTTCATTACTCATTCTGGCCAAGGTGGTGAGATGATTCTTAGTTTTTGAGGAGTCATGAAATATACTCATAAAATGACATTGTTTTACTTATAAGCACAGAATATTTTGTAGGTTAAGTATCCTTTATTTTAAATATTAGTGCCTAAAATCTTTCAGATTTTGAAAGTTTTGCAGATTTTGGAGAATTTGCACAAACTCAGTGTACTTATAAAATGATAACAATCACATCTTGATATCATTCAAAATAGTACGTGCTTGATTTCTTTCAGTGTTGCAAATGATTATGCAATATATCACTGAAAAATTCTAAGGATGCTCAAGCTGAATTAACTAGAATGTGAAGCAGGCACTAACAAGCAGGCAATCAACTCAAAATGCAAAATACCTGCATCCTCTATGTTACACAATGCTGTTTTCCCTTTGTCTGAGGTCTTGCTTTCTGCAGTTTCAGAATCATGGTCTGAAAATATTAAATGGAAAATTTCAGAAATAGATAATTTATAAAATTTAAACTGCATACATTCTAAGTAATGTGAGAAAGTCTCCTGGTGTCCTTGGAACGAAAATTATCCTTGTCAACCTTATCTATAATACATTACCTTTCCCTTAGTTACTTAGCAGTTGTCTTGATTGTTAGATTGACTGCTATCACAGTGCTTGTATGTAGAGTTTTTTCTCTTAGAGATGTTTTGGGCTTCCACTGAGGGACCTGGACCATATTTCTGTAGAAACTGTACTGTACCCTTACAACAGTGTCTTTTCACACCTATAACTAAACCCAAAGCTGATAACACACATGGGAACCCTTTAAATTCCTGCTTCTTTTGTTTTATAAAGGTTGTTTTACACTGAATTTCTGAGGCTTAGAAATGTTGAATATGTTCAGAAGAATAAAACCTGCTGAATATGTTCAGAAGAATAAAACCATGTCTACAGTTTTGTAAGAAGAATGATACATACCAAGTTGTAGTTACAAGAAATTAAGGATTCGATGCAAGGAAAGAGCAGTAAGATGGTTAATCACATACTGGACTGTTACTGTGAAGGTTGTTTCCAGCATGCTCTTCATTTTTGCTAAGATTTTGGGACAATCCTGTGCACATATCCTTCTGGAAACCAGTGGCTTAAATTTTTTTTGGATCACTGACTCCCTTTAGTGGTAGTTTTTTTTTTTTTTGCATTCATTCTTTAGATATAATTTACTTCAATCAAAAAGCCTGGCAATAGGTTTGTTGTCTTGTTACGTTGTCAGAATCTAAAGGAAAAAGGAGGACCGTGAATATAGCTCAGTGGCACAAGTGCCTCCCCAGCAAGTGCAAGGTTCTGAGTTCAATTCTCGGTACCAAACCAAACAAAACAAAACAAAAAACTAGAAAGCAAAATATGCCACACTCATGAAGAATGGGACACAAACTTAAATTGAAAACAATTTAAGTCTTCATGTTGTTAGATAGGCTTGATGAGAAAGTCACAAGTGAAACCTACTCTGAAGTGTTGCATAATTCCTTTTGGAAGACCTAAGAATTCTCATGTTGAGAAAGGCTTATTTATGGCCACTATGGGCAGCAGCACACTAGATCCAAAATCCTCAGCCAACAGAACTGCTTTCCCACTGCTGGAATAAAACCTTTAACTTTTCCTCTCTATAAATATAACTCACTGTAATTTTGCAAAACAGGACCAAGGACAAAAAAATGTAGTCCAGCTTTTACTACAATATTCTTTTTAATTTCACGTTAGAAATAATCATGCGGTGAAAAGCTCCCAGGACTAAATTCTCATGTCATGTAAGTTGCAGGAAATTTTGATTTCAGTAAACTCCTGGCAGTGTGCCTAAAGAGTTGTTGTGTTTTCTACTAACACTGTACAAAGTATTAGAGTGGTTCAAACAAGACTTAAGAACAAGGCAGACCTTGATCTGAGGTTATCATTTAAGGCTTACAGTTTATGAAATGTCAGACATATACTTAATCCCTTGGGGATTCAATTTTCTTATATATAAAATAGGAATAGTAATAGTCACAATCTTCTAGTTCTGTTTTATGACTGAGGCATAAAGTATAACATGGTTACATCTATGAGAACCAAAGAAGTTCTAACCATTATCATAGTCATTTTATTGTTTATTCATTCTTACTTCTTTTGTATAGATTACTGACAAGTTAAGAAACTGACTTTGTTGCCTTCCTGTTAGAAGTAGTTGGTAATGAGAGAAGGCTGCCACCACCTCACCTGGATTAAGAACAAACCCTTCTTCCCAGTTCCTTAGCTGTGATGCAGTGGCTGGAGTTAACATTTTCTTACTTGGAGGGAAAAACAGATTGTAATGAAGTGAGGATGGTGGGAGCAAAAATTTCTCACAAGACTCCAATCCCTCAATCCTAGCCTTAGGTTTAAAATAGATACCAAGCTAATGGTTCCATAGGGACCAAGGTAAAATGATTTATTTAAGCATGTAACTACTGCTATAGGAATAAATCAGGACATGAAGCTTCCTTGTCAGTTGACACCGCCAGATCCACAAGAGGGCTATTGTCATCCTCATCAGTCCTGAGGATTTTAGAATTTGCATGGGGTGACCATAAAGTAAGTATTTGCTTTTTACAGGTGATCTATAGAAAATTTTTCTCATTTTACAAAACTTTGACACTGCTTTATGATAATGAGTGGAATTTATGGACTGATTGAATAAAAGTAAATAAAAAAACCCGAATGAACAAACAAAAAGAGCCATTGGAAAAATCTTCTGATTAATCATCTATGAAATGTGGCATGTAAGCAATTGCTATGACTATCCTCAATTCAGTTATAAAATGTTGGACAAAATGTTTACTTGTCCGTAAAGATGTACCTTCAAAGAAGAGAACTGCTTATTAATAGTATGTATGGTGATCAACTACTTTTTTATTCCCTCATGTGTTATATGATTCCAGTAACACATCATAACTCTAAGTTCATTGTGAGCTCCAGGTTCACTCCCATTGCTCATTGCTCTCCTTGCTAACCTCGAGGAGGAAAGGGCATTCTAAAGTAGGTTAAGGATAAATGAGTATATGACAATATGAGGGTACTGTGACAAGCAAGGATAGAGTTTCTGGTGTATATGGACAAGAAGTTACACATGGGCCCATCTTTGCCGTTTGGGGAACTGCTCTCCGTCTTCTGATGCTGTCCTCCCCTCTGCATTGTCCCCCTCTTACAAGTCTTCACATGGATAGTGAGCCTTCTGCAGAGCACCCCCAGAGGGATCCAAAGCACTTGTCCCCATATGAAGGCTTAGGCCCATTCTGAGTTTGTGCAACAGGCTGAAAATTCTTTGGTTTTAGGCTCTCCAGGCTTCTTCATACACTTTCTCCAAGTTTATTTCAGAGTCAGAAGTATACTGCCTTTGTGAATTTTAAATTGTTTACTGACGATATTGAATTACACATACACTTTTGTACCCTGAGATTTCTTTGCATTCAAATTTATTATTCTATGTTTTATCTGCTTACTACCTGACAATCTAATTCATTTTCATTTTAGTTGCTGTTAAGCTTTGCATGCATCAATCTCAGTTTACTTTCTCTAATTCTCTTATTGAGAGGGAGTTATTTCATATTTGTGTTTTTTAATTTTTTCAAAACTATTTTTATTAGTACATGTTTGCTATACATAATGACCATATTTATCATGGAGAATGTGTACATACATGACATATCTTAACTCTTTATTTCCCATTCCCCTTCCCTATTTATAAAAGCTCTGTTTCCATCTTTTTCCTTCACTTGTCTATTTTAAAATTTCTTTTCCCTTCCTTGCCTTGACCTTTCCATCTCCCTTGTTTCCCTTCCTATTGGAAAAAGTTCTTACTTTCCAATATCTATACTTTGTTTTGTTCCTTATTTACACTTTGTGTTTCTCAAATGAGAAAAACGATGCAATATTTATTATTTATTTATTAAATTTTTTGCAGCACTGGGGATTGAACTCATGACCTTGCACTTGCCAGGAAGGCACTTATGCCACTGAGCTAAATCCCCAGCCCTTGTGTTTTTGAGACAGGGTCTTGCTGTGCTGTTCAGGCTGGCCTTGAGCTCCTTTGTAGCCCAGGTTGGTCTCGAACTTGCAATGATCCTCCTGTCTCACCCTCCCGAGTGTTGGGATTGCAGGCGAACAATGCAATATTTAAACTTGTGTAATTTATTTCATTTAAAACGATGGTCTTGAAATGCATCCATTCACCTCAAAATGTGTCAACTTTATTCTTTTTTATTGCTGAGTAGTTTTCCATTGTATACAAATATTACAATTTGTTTATCCATTCATCTGTTGATGGGCATCTGGGCTGTCTCCAAGATTCAGCTATTATAAAATTGTGCTGGTATAATATTGCACTGATATAAAATTGTGCTGATATAAGAAGACACAAATATACTGAACAACCTTAAAGGTTTTGTAGAATGCAGTAGTGAATCAATCAGGTCCTGGGTTTTAGTAATAGATTCTTTATTACTGTGTTAATTTCACTGCTTGCTATTGGTTTGTTCAGTATATTTGTGTCCTTCTAGGGTTAGCTTTTGTAATTTGTGTGAGTCTAGGAATCTGTCAATTTCTTCAAAATTTGCCAATTTGTTGGAGTACAATTTTTCAAAGTAGTTACTATCTTCTGAATTTCAACAATGTCTGCTGTGATTTCATCTTTTTCATTTCTAATTGCATTTATGTGAGTCTTTATTAGTTTTCTCTTGGTAAGTCTGGCCAAGGGCTATTTTGTTATACAAAGAACACTAGCAGATTTTTGAATTGGAGGGAGGGGCATCTGCTGAATTGTCTTTGTAGTGAACATATGACAGTAGCTTGGATTGTGTTTCTGAGGGACAAAAATCGACCCCAAGAAGTGGGGCGTCTATCTGGAGGAGGGGTAAATGTTATGAGACAAGGCAGAGGCTGCTGTTTCACTCAGCTTTCAGACCTGAAAACTGGAAACAACGGGAAGTAAAACAAATACATTCTCTTCCTCCTTTCAACGAAGCAAAATAGTCAACAGTGAAAGGCAGAATAAATTTCAAGTAGGTTCTGTGTGATGCCAACATGGTAAATAGAACCAGAGACACACAGCTTGTTGGTCTATCCACCCATAGTTTTCTAATACATTATTTATCATGATTATCTAACAGAAAAGAAATAATAAAGCATTTACTCAGGAAAGTACTATACCAGGACCTAGAGACCCCAAGATATTTTCTCTGTATGAAAGGGGAGAAGACATTAATCACCATATCTCCATCCATGTATATGTTGTCATTCATTCTCAAAAAAACATCTGGGAGTGGTAACAATATACAAAGAGAAGGGAAGCCTCAGAATCAAGAAGACAAAATGCAAAGTGAACATTTTGGAATTATCTGTAAATCTGTAACACCAAGCAGAAGTGGAATCCTGTATCGGTCAGTATGTATAGCGGCGTATGTGGGTTTACTATGGTGTGTGTTTACTGCTATGTAGTAAGCAGAGAGCATTTATGACCCCAAATTCTTTCACTCCAGCTTCTCTGAAGGAATCTATCCTTGAACCCTGCATCTGAGATCCTGTGTTCAGGTGACCAACAAAAGTTGAAAAGTATGTTTCAGGATCATACTCCTCTTCCTCAGGTGCCATGATTTTATTCAATTCCTCTGATAGCAAAGCCCCAAAGACAACCCGATGTTGGAGAAGATTATTCTTTAGCTTCTGTCAATAAGCCATTTTCACAAACATCATTTGAAATGATGTAATTTGGTTGCATCAGAGAATGCAAAGTATGATGTGGGATGAAAATTTCAGGAAGGCCTCATGTAGAGCTCATCCAGAAATGTCAGGCCTTATGTTTGTATGCCTAGGATAACAGATAACATCTAGTGCCTCAGCTCCTGCAGAACATTCCCTGTGTGCCTTTCATGTCCACATACAGGTTACACGAGCAGAATCTCTGAGAAGTGCATGTGTTTTCCTTTCTCTGGAGATATGTTAGTCACAATGAATCTGCATTAACATAATTAATATAATTGCAGAAACTAAGTTGAATATTTGTATTCTAAAATTTGATCTAATTCCCTGTTCATCAGTTTTCATGAGTCAATATATTTTAATAGTGTATTTCTGTAGTTATAATATTGGTTCTCTGCATTATTTATGCTTATTGTAGAACAGGATAACACTAGCAAACCAGCCCTACATTTTATATACAAACTATGCTTATTTCCTTTTCCTAGTAAGTAATGATTTCTTACTGATGAATTCTAGCATTTTTATGCTAATGTGAGTATATACATGAGTCTGGGATGAGGAGACTCAGTACACTGATATGGAACTATGGAGAATATCATTCAAATTAGAGCAAAATAATTTTTTGTGAGAGGTTTTAAGTCTTAGAAATCAAAATTAGATACTGAAATCTTGGGTGTATATGTTAGGTTTCTCTGGAGGAATATATATATATATATATATATATATATAATACTTATTTACTATATATGTATTATATATACTTATTTTTATACATGATTTAATAGATAGCTTACAGAACCAGATCAGATGTACAGTGGCCTTTTGGGCACTGGTTAGACAGAGGGTGCGGTAGATGCTCAGACCAAAAAGCTGAAAGCTATAAAAAGAAGGATCAATAAAAGTGTACCACCTCAAGACCAGAGGCCTTCAACTCCCTGAAGAGCCAGCTGGTATGGGTCTGCATTAAATTGAGAAAACTAGAGACTGGTGTCTACAGGTGATGGCAGCAAAAACTGCACCCCTCCAGCAGAATAGAGCTATTCAAACACACTCATACTTAGTTCTATCATTTTTTTCTAGGATACAAGGCTATTGAGTGGTGCCATTCACGATGACACATCACCATTAATGATTACTTTGGCTAATAATGAGGTCTACTATAATGTTTTAAAAGCTACATTTAATATCCACATGATTATCAGTTCTGAGATGGAGTTTCCTGGAGGCTTGCTCAAGTGGTAGGCACAGTGCTGCTAGATGGAAGAATCAAGCCTTGGGGGAAGATAGAAACTTCTCCACTCAAAAATTTCTGCTCTGATCTTTATAAGTACCTCTCGCATATGAGCTTTGGGTTTGATCTGTTCTTCCTTTTCTAGGAGTTTGAGGTTCAACATCAGGGTGTTTATTTGAGCTCATTCTGTTTTCTTGATGTGAGAATTTACTGATACAAATTTCCCTGATAGGACTACTTTCATTGTGTCCTGTAAATTCTGGTATGTTGGATCAACATTTTCATTTAATTGTAAATACTGTTTAATTTCTTCTTTAATTTCCCCTGTGACCCATTGGTTGCTCAGGATGGTGTTGTTTAATTTCCATGTGTTTATGTAGCTTTTGTGGCTTCTTTTGCCTTTGATTTTCAATTTCATTACACTATGGTCATATGCATGGAATAATCTCAATTTCTACACCCTTCGCAATAGCATAAAAAAAAAAGAAATACTTAGGAGTCAATCTAACAAAGGAAGTAAAAGGTATGTACCCTGAAAATTATGGTACTCTGAAAAAGGAGATCAGAGAGGATATCAGAAAATTGAAAGATATCTCTTTCTCATGGATAGGAAGAATCAACATAGTAAAAATGGCCATATTCCCAAAATTGTTATACAAATTTAATACAATTTCAATCAGAATACTGTTAGCATACCTCACAGAATGAGATAAAACATTCCTCAAGTTCATTTGGAACCAGAAGAGACTTGGAATAGCAAAAACAATTTTCAACAACAAAGGCAAGGCAGGGGGGATCACAATGCCTGACTTGAAATTATACTACAAAGCTACTGTGATAAAAACAACATGGTATTGGCAGAAAGCAGACCTGAGGATTAATGAAACAGATTAAAGATGCAGAAAAAACTCCAAATACACTCACCCATCTTATCTTTGACAAAGGAGCCAAGTATGTTCACTGGAAGAAAGATAGCCTTTTTAAAAAGTGGTGCCAGAAAAACAAGCTTTCCACATGCTGAAGATTAAACCTAGACCCATGTCTATCCCATGCACTAAACTAAAATAAAAATGGGTCAAAGATATAAATATTAAAGCAGAAACACTAAATCTTCTGGAAGACAGAATAGGCAGAACTCTTGCAGACAGAGATGTAAGCAGAGATTTCATGAAGAAAACCCTGGTCACAAGGGAAATAATACAAAGAATCAATAATGGAGATCTCATCCCATTAAAAAAATCATCAACAGAATGAAAAGACAACTCACAGAGTGGGAAAATATTTTATCCAGTTGTCCTTCAGACAAAGAACTTATATCTAGAACATATGAAGAACAGAAAAGAAAACAAAAAACAAAAACAAAGCAACAGATGCCCCCAAATTTAAAGACCCAATCAAAAACTGACCATCTGAGATGAAGAAATACTAATGGGAAATAAATATATTTTTGGCATCACTGGTTATTAGAGAGATGTAAATTAAAATGACATTGAGATTCCATCTCATTCCAGAAAGAATGCTATCATCAAGAAATCAACCAATAACAAATGCTGGAGGGGTTGCAGGGAAAAAGAAACCCTTCTCCACTGTTGGTGGGAGAGTAGACTGATGCAACCACTGTAGAAATAAGTATAGAGATTTCTCAAAAAACTAAGATTAGAGGTCCCATTTGACCCAGCTATCCCCCTTCTGGGTATCTTCCCAGAAAAATTAAAAACATCATACCACAGTGATATGTGCACACCCATGTTTATAGAAGCACAAATTTTAATAGCTAAATTGTGTAGACAACTCAAATGTCCATCAATCGAGGAATGGATAAAGAAGATTTTTTTTAAAAAATAGAATGAAGTGCTGCTTGTCCATAAAGAAGGGTAAATTGGAGACATTTCTAGGCAAATGGATGCAATTTAAGACCATAGTGAAATAAGATCTCAAGTGAAATAAATCAGTCTTGCATGTGTAAACATCATGGTGTCTCCATGGTGTCTCTGGTATAAGAAATTGAGAGAGTAAATAAGGACCAAAATGTACAATAGACATTGTGAAATGGGAGGAAATTGTTTAAAAGGAAAGAAGAACTAGGGTGGGGGAAGGAGGAACGGGAGGAGGGGAAAAGAAAAAAGTGATTAAAAAGAATAAAATGTAAACAAAACTTCGTAAATAGAGAGCAGAAGGTGGGTTGAAGGGAATTGGGAAAAACAAGAAACCAAAATATATCATGTAGGTCAGCGTCAGCACGGAGTGTGGGGAGGGAGAACTAGCCCTGCCCCAGTGGAAACAGTGCCATGCTGGGGCTGCCATGGGACCGGGACATCCAGAGCCAAGCCTCTCCTCCTATTTCAATGATAGTAAGATACATATGTTAGCCATTTTGTATTTAAAAATAAATAAATGTCTTAGAAAATATATCATGTATAGGTACAAATTCCCTAAGATGAAGATGATCATTATGTATGTCTAAAATGTACCAATAAACTTAGTTATATAAAAAAGAACACGCTATTCAAACCAAAAATAGAAAAATCTCTGAAAACAGCAAAACAAAAACAAGAACAAGAACGACAACAACAACAAAAAAACCCAAAACATTATGGCAAAGGAGAACTCTAATAAGCTAACAAACTGGCTTTTCATTTAAGATTATGGATATTAGAAGATATTGGAATGACATAGTTAAAGTGTTGAAAGAAAAATTAAAATATTGACTCTAAGCATGCTTAAAAAAACATAGTGTTTTAAGTTTGTCCTGAAAAAGAATCTTCTTCCCTGTAGCCATAAAGCTTGAGTTGCCAAATACAAAATGCAAGCCCTCATCATGTGATTCACTGAAGTTTAGCACACATTTAACTCTCAACCTTGAAGGATATCTGCAGTGAAAGTGCAGGTACTGATAGGGAAAAAATAGGATCCCATAAATTGGAATGGAGATGTTTAGGTGCAACACAATGAAGATGGGGACAATGAGCTCCTACATTCCAATACGTTTATTTTTCTAGGGTAAGAGATCCCCCACCCCGAGTAGTAACAGTGTCCTTCCACTCCCCTTGTGGTATTGACCTCTGCACCTCTGTTTGAGGAACAGAATCCTGCTTTGCTCATGGAAACAACAATAAGTTTCCCTGTTGCAATTACCAAGCCAGACAATTCCAGTGCTTCTTAGGGCACACTGCACAACCCACTTTTGCACCTAGGTCTATAGTCAGCCTCAAATTTCAGCAAGCTCCTAAAAATGAAGTACACAGTGTAACCCATGAGAAGATAAATTGCACTCTGACATAGCTTAAGCTTTCTAATTCTTGCAAGCAGAGATCCAGAGAACAGTTATGGGAATGGATTTTAAGGGTGTGGGATAATGATGGAAGGTTATAAATGTAGATCAGGCCGAATTTGTTGATGTGGGTCCATTAAACTAAGATGCTGGTTTTAATGTCACAGCTTGTGGAATTAATACAAGTGTTAATAATGTCTTTCACTAGTTGGTTAAGACATGAATCAAAAATTGACCACTGTGAATGAGGTAGAGATTCCTGTTATTCTTTTGTTTATTGTTGTAAAGGTATTCAAAGGCTCTGTGAGATGGATTGGATTTTCCAGGTAAAACTTACTCCTTTACACTGGGATGGTCCAGAAAATGTTGTCTTCACTAATATCTTAATTTGTGAGGAGAGTGTCAACATCTTTGTGTTTATTTATTTATTTATTTATTTTTACCAGGAATTGAATTCAGGACCTCATGCTTTCCAGGAAGGCACCCTGCCACTGAGTTACAGCCCCCATGACTATTTTTTTTTCCAGAACCTGGAACTGAACCCAGGACCTTGTGCTTGCCAGGCAGGCATCATGCCACTGAGCTACACCCTCAGCCCTGTGCCAACATCTTTGAAGAGCTCTGTCATTTTTCTTCTGTGTCTGCCAGACTTTAGTGTGAGGACCACAGTTACTCATTTGGGAAATTTAAATGCAAGGGGTATAATTGGATCCTGGAATGACAGGGGCCAAGTGACAGTGCTCAACTGCCACCAAAAGAAAGGTGTGCTTACAGTGGTTGAAATTGTTTGACTCAGATACACCTATGACGTTGTTAATTAATTATGGTGTTCCTGAAAGTGAAATAGTCTACTGTATTTTTACTGGATCTATATAAGTAGAAAAATTTCAGAGCAAATGAACAAAAATATTCCTCAATTCATAACAACAGAGAATCACAACCACTCAACCAATTCTCATACTTGGTACAGTTTATAGAGCAGGGCTCCTTGAATGAGAGACTGGGTCTCCTTCAGGAAGTACTCTGGTGTGCTACCAAAGTTACACTGTAAATCTTTGTCCTATCATTCCCACAAGGGACCTATGACTTTTGATCAGGGTAAATGTACATTGGAGATTGGGCAAAAGAATGTAGATATTTCAGGGACTACTGGACACTAGTTCCAAACTAATACTGATTATAGAAGATTTGAAAAATTATTGTGGCCCTCCAGTAAAAGTAGGGGCTATCAGATAAATGGACTTTTTGCTAAAATCTAACTCTTTGTGGGTTCAGTAGATCCCTGAACCCATCCTGTGATCAGTTCTCAAGATACAAAATGCGTAAGTGGGATCTATATACTTACTGAGGCAGGGTATTGCTATGTAGCACAGGCTGGCCTTGAACTCTCACAAATCTTGTTCCAACCTCCTAAATGCTGGGATGACAGGTGTGTACCATCTCTCCTAGCATATATACTTATTACTTGGCAGAATCCCTACACTGGTTACCTTAATTGTGGGGAAAGGATTGTTGTGGTACAAAATGCCAAATGGAACCCATTAAAGTTGCCTCTACCTGGGAAAATAGTGAATAAAAAAATTATATCCCTGCATGTATTGCAGAGATTAGTGTCACTATCAAGGGCTTCAAAAATGCTGGAGTAGTGGATCCCACCACAACACCATTTAACTCCTCTATTTGGCCTGTCCAGAAGACAGAGAATAAGAGTAGATTACTATAAGCTTAATTAAGTGGTGACTCCACTTGTGGCTGCTCTATGTGATGTGATTTCTTGTGTGGCCAGATTGACACATCCTCTGCTATCTGGTATATAGATTTTTATTTGGTAAATGACTTTTTATACATACCTACCCATAAGACTTACCAGAAGCAATTATGGTATTTTCATCTGACAAAACCAAAAATACACTTCCATAGCCCTACTTCAGGGGCATGTCAACTCTCTAGCCCTGTGTCACAACTTAGTTCGCAAGGATCTTGATTGCCTTTCTCTACCACAGAGCATCACACTGGTCCATTTCATCGTTGACATTTTGCAGATTCGACTAAGCATGAGGTAGCAACTACTTTGGACTTGATGGTAAAGAATTTGCATGTCAGATAATGAAAAATAAACCCAACTAATGCCTGGAACTACTCCTAAAAAGTTTACAAGAACTGATTTTATTAAGGGTGATGGTATGAACAGTAGAGAAAATGAGACATAATGGTAACCATTGCTGATTTATTATGATCGTGTTTTGAAGTCCAGTGATGCTTTTATTCTTTGATTTGATTGGTTTTAGTCAGTTCTCTATTATTTGATTGCAATATATGAGAAGATATGGACAAGTATCTTGAAGAAAACAAGAGACATTATGGTAGCCATTGGTGACTCCTTACTGTCTGGTTTGAAAGCCTGTAATGCTTTCATTCTTTTGTTTTGACTGGTGTTATACTATTCTGTTTTGTTTGAATTTATTGTGTGTGATGGTATGAACAACTATTTCGAAGAAAACAAGAGACATGATTGTAACCATTGTTGATTCCCTGTTGTCTTGTTTTGAAGTCCTATATTGCTTGCATTGTTCTGTTATGATCTGCTTCGTTCTGTTCTACTCTGTTTTGTTTTGTTCTGTTTTAATCTGTTTAAAAATAAAAAAAAATAAGCCCAACTAAAATTAAATGAACCACTACTTAATTTTTACTCCAGTTTTGTGGAGCATTCAGAGATATTTTACCTATGTTAAAGTATACATTTTGTGCCCTTCTGCAACAAAGAGACAGGTACGATGTATAGTAGGCCTATATTTATTTTGCAAGTAACATGTTTATTACTTCAGGTAATTAGTCAATTAGAAAGCTGCTAGTTTTGGGTGGGACCTAGAATAAAAGCAGGCTCTGCAACAGATCCAGGGTGCTTTGCTACTTTGGGCCATATGATCTAGCAGATCCAATGATACTTGAAATGTCTTTGGGAATAGAAGTGCTGTTTAGAGCCACTTTGTGGTCTACATAGGTGAAACACAGCAGAGGCCCTTAGGAGTTTGAAGCAAGGTTCTGCTATCATCGTCAGATAACTACTGTCCTTTGAGAAACAGCTCTGAGCCTGCTACTTGTTGTTAGTGGAAACTTGACAGTTGACCAGGAAACACTACATTAACATGTAATTTAAGTTGCTATCATAAACTAGGTGTAATATGACCTACCTTGCCATAAAGTTAGCCATGCACAATAGCAGTCCATCATGAAATGGAAGTGGTGTATATATAATTGGACCCAAAGATATGCTGAAGGCACAAGTGATTTACAAGAAGTGGTCCACATGCCATTGTCCCTTTCCCATTACACTGGCTTCTGATCCACCATGTACACCTATAGCCTCATAGAGAGTACCCTATAATCCATTGACAGAGGGAAAGAATACTAGGATCTGGTATATAAATGGTCTGGTACATTATGTGGGCACTACCTAAAAGTGGACAGCCTTAGTACTACATTCTCTTTTTAGGACATCCGTGAAAGACTTTGGTGAAGACAAATCTTCACAGTGGACATAACTTTTGGGATTGTACCTGCCTGTACATTTTGTTTGGAAGAAAAAATGGCCAGGTGCTTGACTATACAGCAATATGGGATATAGCCGATGGTCTGGTCAGATGGCCAGAGGCTTGTGAAGAATATGACTAGACAACTGGGAACAAAGACATTTGGAGAAGAAGTATGTGCACTGACGTCTCAATATGGGTGAAGGATATTAAGATATTTGTGTCCCACATAAATGCTTAAAATAAGGTAACCTTAGCAAAAGACTTAATAATCAAGTGGATAGGGTGACCTGCTTTGGGGATATCAGTCATCCTCTATTCTCAGACACATTTATCATTGCCCAGTGGACTCATGACCAAATTGGTCCTGGTGGCAAGGATAGAGGTTATACATGTGTTCTCCAACATGGACTTCCATTCACCAAGGCTGACCTGGATATAGTCACTGCTGAGTGCCCAGTCTTGCAGAATAAAAGAAAAATGCTGAATCCCCAATATGACATCATTCACTGGGTAAGCAGCTTGAGACCTGGTGGTAGATCGGTTGTAGTGGGCCACTCTTAGTCATGGAAATGGCAGCACTTTGTCCTAACTGGAATAGAGTTATTCTGGTATGGAGTACCCTTCCCTGAGTGTAACACTTCCCTCAAAACTATGTTCTAACTGGAATAGACAGTTATGCTGGTATGAATTTCCCTTGTTTGCATAAACTACTCTCTCAAAACTAACACTGTGGACATACATAATGCTTCACCAACCACAGCATTATGAATTCCACACAGCAATGCTTCTGACCAAGGAATGCACTTCACAGCTAAAGAAGTAAGGCAATGGGCTCATACTCATGGATTTACTCATCTTACCATGTTCTGCACCATCCAGAAGCAGCTGGATTGATAGAATGATGAAATAGCCTTTTGAAGATGCATTCACAGTGCCTGTAGGTAACAATACCTTGCAGAGTTGAGGCAAGGCTTCCAAGAAGGCTGTATATGCTCTTAATTAGCATCTAATATATGGTACTATTTCTCCCCTAGCCAGGATTTGTGAGCCCAGAAATCAACGAGTGGAAATTGAAGTGGTATCATTCATCATTCCTGGTATGGCAAAACATTTTAACATAAAATTTTCTGTTCCTGTGACCTTATGCTCTGCTCTTCAGTTCCAGAAAGGGAAAGCCTTTTACCTTAAGCAATGATAGTTCCACTGAATTGGGATATAAGATGTCTTCTTGGCCTTCTTGGGCCCCTCATGCCTCTGAGTCAACATGCTAAACAGTGAGTTAAGGAGTTTATGTGGGTAGTTGATCCAGACTAGCAATAGTAAATTGGACTAATATTCTACAACGTAAATAAGGAAGAATGTTTTAAGTGTAGAATATTTCTTAGGGCATCTTTTAGTATTACCATGTTCCATTATTAAGATGAGCGTGATGCTACAACAACCCAGTCCAGACAGTATGTGAACGTGTCCAGACCTTCAGCATTAAAGATATGGATCGCCCCACTAGGTAAACAGCTAAGATCTGCTGAGATGTTTGCAGAGTGTGTATATACACATATATTAAGTAGATGTCTTTGTTTTTGTCTTTTGTATTCCTACACTTTTGCATTCCTAACATAAAATTCATGGGCTTAATATCAGTAGTTGAATATTAGTGAATCTACATTACATGTTAAATAACATGAAAAAAGTTAGAATTACCCAAAGGAAATTTTGCCTCCTATTCTAGGAAAAGTTACTGTGTTTTCAGTTTTGAGCAGGACAGTTTTATTATGTTAGGTAAAATTATGAACTTGATATTGTCTTTATTTGGAAATTAAGTATGATTTAAGGAAATGTGTCTGGTTGTCAGAGTTGACAATAGATAGATTGTGACTGTCAATCTGATATGTCAACATGATTGGATTAAGGAATATCTAGCAGATCATTAAAACACACTTCTGAATATACCTGTGGGATAAGACCAGATATGATTGGTATGTACTCCAGTCAGCTGAGGGGGGTGGGGAAGATCCACCTGATTGCATGCAGTCCAATGGGATTGTAGCCCAGGTATGATAAAAGGGGAAGAAATAGATCTGTCAGAGTGTTTGGAAACTCCAGTTTCTTTAACCACCCAGCAAAGACTCATACCAGCGACTCTGCAGGGCGCTTCCAATTTTTAGATCTGATATTGCTTCCTTGATTTTTCTTGTTCTGCAACTTCCAGCTTCTTTGGTTGAATAGCTACTGGATCCTCTCCAGCACACAGATGACCATTGTGGACCCTCTTTTCCTCTGATCGTGTAAGCTTAACTGATATATCTCCTTGCATAATTATACTTTTATTCTATTAATTATGATCCTTTAGAGAACCCTAACAAACAGTTATAACAATTTTGCATCACCTGTTGAAACATTTTCTTTTTTAAAAGAATCAGTTTGACTATATTGACTTCGAGATATAAAGCATGAAAGGTTAATATTATTGAATTTATTTCCGCTTTTGGTCACAGATGTATTTTTGATATCTTTTTTAAAAGCTTAAATTCTATTTGCATTATTAGAATCAGGAAGAGCCAACATTCTGCTATCTGCCTTGCCTGAGAAATCTTCCTCATTACCTTGAAATTTTCTTTCCTTCTGTCACTCAAAAGATGATCATTATGACCAAGGAATTAATTCTTACTATATATCCATTTTCTTATTCCACATCAACACCAAATGATAAGGGATTTCCTAACTAATTATCATTGTAGGTATTTCCTGACTATGAAAGTGCATAAAACACTAATAAGATATGTCACATTTAATGAATAAATAGGAAAATAAAAATGTTTATGTCAATGTGTGCAAAAAATTAGTAGTGAAGCAAGGCAGGAGGAGTAGTTTTGCAGCACAGGCATGGTCTTATAAATTATTACAATATCAAAGTACTCAGCACAGAACGGTACAGATTTGCACCTTATCTCCTAAAGATCTGCAAAGAAATAAAGGTAAAGTTTCAAGTAAACTACTTCTATAACCTTTTGGATCCTCTAGGCCAAACTCTTTTCTAGATCTCTCATCATCTCTCTCACTTTCTTTTAATCTAATTAATCCAAATTCATGTCTGGCCAGTATGTCTTCCTACATGCGGATGAGAAGTAAAATACCATTTTATGTTTGAAACTATGAGGTAATCTCAGTTACATAAATAGAGCACTGGGAAGAGAAAAGAATGCCTGATTAAATATATTCATAAAAATACCAAAGGTTCATAAAGCCAACCTCTGAACTTGAACGTGGGATGGGCTGCACTTTTCCAGTGAAGTGTGATCACACCATGGATGGCAAGAGGAAAGGTATGTGTAAACACTCAGCAAGTTGTTCTGTCAATACTCCTGTGGGGGTTAATGTGAAATTTTGGTTAATAAAAGGTCTTTGAGAGGGCCGGGGGTTTAGCTCAGCAGCACAAGCGCCTGCCTGGCAAGCGCGACATTGAGAGTTGATCCCCGTTACCAAAAAAAAAAAAAAAAAAAAAACCAAAACTCTTTGAGGTTCATATGGTTTAGAAGAACTATTTAATTTTTGCTCCTCAAGGGAATTGCACAGGAAATCTTAGAGTTTATTGGCATACATGTGGGGCATTTCTTCCTTTATCTGGACAGCTGGCAATGGCTGGAGATCTTTTGTGTTGTTTAATCAAAGTGTGGGAGGAATGAAGAGGATGCTTCTGGTGTTTAGTGGGTAGTGGAAAGGTTACTGCACTACCAAGCATTTTCCGATACTCAAGAAAGAACCCAACATGAGGAGTTATTCAGCACAAAAAGCCTGCAATGCTGAGATTGAGAAACTCTGGACTAGAATAATACTGCAAGAGTCAATGTGTCCAATTAATCAAAACTTCAGATGGCAGCAACTAACCTTTTCTGGTCCTCTGGTCTTTATGTAGATTGGTCAACTTGAATCATTGCGATGAATCTTTCAATTCTTCAGTCACAATGCAGATGATGGTAGATGTGTATCGTGTACTGCTTTGTCAGTGTGTTTCAAAACAAATTGTGTTTTAAAAGGAAAAACAGGCTGTTCACCTTAGGTTTTAGGTGACATTTGCAATAAAAATAGATTAATAACAATCACAAATTTTTTATAAAAAAGGCAGAAAGTTTATCTATTTTACATATCTTGGACTGTGAAAATCTCTCAGATGATGTGTACAAATAATTGTGGTTAGAGTGAAAGGACATCTAACCAGTTATGAATATTCTAGAGCTGCTATCTCAATTTCTCTACTTGTAAAGCAAATTTCATTTACACATGGACATAATATAGCCACATGGATACATTGCATTACTATGATATACTTAAAGCAAATTTTTGGACTCCTTATATGTTTTGAAAAGTAAATATCTATAAAATGAATCATCTCATTCTATTTTAATTTTGCAACTCGAATGTCATTTAGATACAATCTATATTTAAAAATTAAGTATGTTTAGTTATTTTAAATATTTTCACACAGGTTTTATTCAAATACAAATCTTCAACATTTCCCTGGTTTTACCTTAGAGATTTTTAATTGCATTTATCAAAGGTTCTGTGGACCTAGTGTTTTCATTTTCACATTTTTGTTTCAGAAGTTTCTCTGGAGTAATGTCACTGAAGTTAAAAAGCAATTTTAATTTTGTAGCAATACAAGTTATGGTTGCCAGGGATATAGTTCAGTGGCACAGTGCCTGCCTGGCAAGTGCAAGGTCCTGAGTTTGATTTCTGGTACAAAAAAATCACAAGTAATGGTGACAGCCTCTGCAGACACTGCTGCATGAAAGTTGAGGTGGTCCCTGTGTCACAGATGCAGACACAGAACCCACAGGTGTGTGCGTTGTGACAAAGGGAAGTGCAAAGACCATAGCACCAAGTGTTCTGCTTATTCCATTTGTTGATAACAGGACACGGGAAAAATCACATAACCTCTCTAAGCACTGTGTTCCATCAGTATAATTTTATGACAATTATGAAGGCCCAGCCTATCTTCCAGGGTTACTGAAAGCCCAAATTTAGAAAAAAATATAAGGTTTTGGCAAAGTATAAAGCAAATGCATGGAATTATTATGGTGAATTAACAGATCCAGGTCTGAGCATTATTTTATGATGGGATTATCTTTATACTCAGTATTAACAACCAAGAAATCATGTATTTATTCTTATCAAGCAAGAAGATAAAACAAACAGATAAACTGTTGCCTTTTGTTCATATTGGTGTCCAAAATGCACATGTCAAAGAGCTAGTGAAAAAAAAAGCTGCAAACTCCTGGATAGTTGGAGTGCTTAAAACATACAGAAATTCCCAAGACATTAAATTACTTTAAGAGAATGAGTTAATTTAAACATCCCAGATCAAAATTAACTTTAGTTCCAAATGTTTGCAAAATGCAGTAGCACTCTTGGGAGTAACATTGAGTGTTCTTCCGCCCCAGGTATTAACAGCTCCAAGGCATGCAGAGAAGGGCAATGTGGAAAGATAAGGCATCTTTTGACAGAGTTGCTTTTGATAACTTCAGTTGAATAGATTATCTCAGAGTGGCTCATGTTTTTGTTTAAACAGCAACCCTCCTCCTGGTGCTGCTCTTGTCAAGCCTATTCCTGGGAGAGAGTATGGCCATCAAGGTCATCTGTACAGATACGACCAGTTGCTTTCTGCCCCTTCCTTACCTGTTTGATCGAGCGGTCACCATGTCTCGCTACATCCATGGCCTCTCTTCGGAACTGTTCCAGGAATTTGTAAGTACTCACTTTTTCCTGAGCCTTCATACCAACAACTGGGATACCCTACAATTTAAACATGAAGACCCCAACAAACAAATTTCAAATAACACCCGTCTCGGTTACTTTTCTCTTGTTGCTGGGACGAAATACCTAACACTCAAAATTAAAGGTTTATTTATCTCACAGTTTTTGGAGATTTTAGTCCATAATCGACTGGTTCCAAAGCAGGGTGGTATGGCACAGGGCAATGCTTCAAGGTGGCAAAAGACAGCAAAAGCAGCAGAAAGCAAAAAGTGCACCCAGAGCAAAAAGTGGTGAGGAAAAAGCCTCTTTTTCTCCCTTATATTGTAAGCAGGGTACCACCCCCCTAGGGTGGGTGTAGCACTCATACTGTCTCTGTGCCTTCCTCTTGCACAGGCTGAGGATGTTTACAAAGTGAAGACCCTGGCCGCCTGCTGAGTCACTTAGTTAAATGTCTAAACTTCTCAAGTTGACACAGTGTATCAACCATTACAATGTCCTAACAGGTTAAAGAAGGTATACACAAATAAAAAGTGGAGCAAGGACAAAGGGAACGTTTCATAAAATCTCAGATTGCTAAAGAATGCAATGATTATATTTATTTATCTTTATTAGTACATATTTGCCATACATAATGATCATATTCATCATGGGGAATTTATAGCTGTACGTAATATATCTTGATTCACTTTTTCCCATTCCCCTACTCTCCCTTCAACCCTTCTTCCCCTCCTCACTTACAAAAGCTATTTCTTTTAAATTTTTTTTTTATTTTAAAGAGAATAAAACAAAATGAAACAAAACAAAATAAAACAGAACAATGTAAGCAATACTGTACTTCAAAACAAAACAACAGGAAATCAACAGTGGCTAATATAGTATCTTTTGTTTACAAAAGCTATTTCCACTTTTTTCTTTTCTCCTTTTTTCAAATCCATTTTCCCTTCCTTCCTTTTCTCCTTGCCCTCCCTTGTTCCTCTTCCTATTTTTTCTTTCTTTTTTTTTTTTTGGCTTTTTGAGACAGAGTCTTACTATGCAGTTCAGGCACTTTGTAGTCCAGGCTGGTCTCAAATTCTCAACAGTCTTCCTGCCTCAGCCAAATAGTAACTCTTAAGAAGCATGAGAAGACAAAGGCATAGCAAAGAAAGGAAGATGTTGGTAGGTCAAAAAATAATGAGATTATTGAACTCATGAAAAAAAGTAGATAAAGGGATACTTACTGAATTCTTTAGTGTCCATCTTTGCATTACTCTCATTAAAAAATTACACATCTATCAAATGTATTAATATTTTGGTAATAGATTCAAGTTTTCAATTTTCTTTCTTTCTTGCAGCACCAGGGATTGAACTCACAACCTTGTGCTTGCCTGGCAGGCACTTAGGCCACTGAGCTAGGTCCTCAGCTCAAGTTTTCAATTTTCAAACACTAACTAAAGTTTCTTTATGGTTTCCAGGATACAGAGTATTCTCAGGACCCACAGTCCTTATTCATGGGCTGTCACACATCTTCCGTTGCCACTCCATCTGTCAAGGCAGAGGCCCTGAAGCTGCACGTGAGTCTCTAGCACAGCTCCATCAAAACAATGGAGGCAGTCTACTGCCTCTGTCATACTTTAGGCTCTAAAAGGCACTGTGACTGATGGTAAAAGTGGGCACTCATACAGAGAAAAATGGAGGAAGAGTAAGCAACCAAAGAAAATTACTTTATGTAGCTGTAATTTTATGTAAAATTAAATGATAAAGATTGTCCATGAAGATGATATTTTAACTAATTCCTTATGCCCAGAATAGTATATATTATGCCACAGGGGAGTTTGAAATGAATTGGATATTCATGTATACATGCAAGAAATGTAGATGCACTTTTATTTATTACAAGTTACTAGTGACACTTGCGTTGGCAGCCTTTTACATTACTGTTCCCTAGCTGAAGACCCGAGGCGTCTCTTCAAGACTCTCCTGGTTCTACTTCTTCGTCTCTAATGCCCGCTTCTTCACTCTTCATTTATTGTCTGCCTTCTCCTATGCTTTAACTGAAAGTCACCCCACTATACATGTCTTGTAAAATATTATAACATGTTTCTCACATGTAACTATAGTCTCTGTTCTGATAACAAAATTTACATATTAAGACCTAATCACTTATCCAAGCTCCTATTTTTTTTACTGTTATATGCCTTCTTTTCTGACTCCCAGCTGTAAACACATTCTTAACATGATTTTAAATAGAATTTCAGAGGGAAAACAAAATATTATTGATTAGAACTTTCACTAGAAAAAGTGCATATTTTGATAAGTTAGTTTGTGTGTGTTTTTTTAGTGTAACAAAGCATAGGCCAATGACTTAAAATTTGTATTTCTTATATTTCCACTATCTAGAGAAATTTTTACATACACAAAGGAATAATAAAAAATATTTTAATTCAATTCTCTTTGCAAAAGTCACATGAAACTAACTTGCCTGTATCTTACCTATTTTAATGTGATTTCTCCAACATGGCTGCTTAGTACAAAGACTTTATCAGCTTGGTGATCTACTTGCTGCACTCCTGGAATGAACCCCTGAAACACTTTATCATAGAAGCACGTCGCCTGGCAAAAGTCACTCAGTCCATCATAACGAAAGCATTGAAAATTAGGGGAAAAACCCTCCAACTTCTAGAAGGCCTGAAGATAATAGGCGGCCAGGTGGGCAGCTTCTCAATGTTTCCTATTTATGAGGTCCCCACTGTAGTGGGAAATGTTTTGCAATTTTTGGCTTTGTGAGTAGAACACTTAGGCTATGTGTTCTACTTTCTAGACTGCTTTTAAAGCAGAAGACCTAGCAATCCGTAGTGTAGATTCTAAAGTTAATGAATCTTAGGATTCAACTGTGCTGGCAGGTGTTGCCTTCCTTGCACTTTCCACAAAGCCACCAAGTATTTGTCCATTCGTGACATGGGAAGTTAAACATTTTTCAGAAAAAGAAAATCATGGAATAGTACCTGTAAGGGAAAAGTTCACTTCAAAATATCTTGGGATACCCATATGGAAATTCCAATGAGATCCTTTCTCTTTCATCCTTACACCAGAAAATTAGAGTGGGAAGGGAGAAAGGAGAAACATTAAAATGAGATATTCCCCACTGCATTCCTACCCAGAGGACACTCAAGGGTCCACAGCCCCACTGCTGTTCCACCAGCAGCAGATTTTAGAGTGGCACAGAAGAAGAGTTTTGTCTTTTCTAGAGTATTTATTATTTTACAATTTATTGAAAAAATTCTAAATTTTCTTTTACCCAGTGATCCTAAATCAAAATTCATATAATTGCATTTAATTTCCCCAAATAAATTGCCACATACAGATTAAATTAGTATTTTCAATATGTATCTCTATTCAGATAGGACAGTTTTAACAACAGTGAGATAACAGCTAAGCAGTTTTCTGAAGTTCTTAGAAACAATGTATCATCTAAAGAAAAAATTATATTCATATAGAAATACAGAAGCAAGTATATATTTCTCTTTTTGTGTCTTAAGTATATGTTATCATATGTCATGTTTGTCATTTTTATGGCAGAAATCTATCTTCAACAGAAATACAAACAACGTATTAAACCAGGAATATAGGAAATAAACCTTCATTTTCAAGTTATTTTCTTCATTACAATGAGTGAACAACATGAGTTCATTAGTTTGCTTTATAGTACTTCATTTTATGTCATTTTCCCAACCACTCATTCATTTATTCTTGTTTATATCATGCTACCTTTCATAGCATGGTACACATAGTTCACATTTCAATAGAGAATACCTGATTTTTAAAGTGTTTTTATTCTGCAGAAAAAAGTTCAGCAGATCAGGGTCTACAATTATCCCAGATTTGTGCTTCATAGCTCTTAAACTCAGCTGACATCTTTAGAGGTTCCATGATGGTCACTGGGTCTCTGAGATCTCTGGGGTCTCCTGACTTGCAGCAGCTGACAGAGGGCACACGTAGTCACACCCCAGCCTTACCAAAAGGCCCTCACCACAGAGGGCTGCTGTCAGCACCTTCCTTCTTGCAGGTGCGTTTCCCAGCAACTCCTACCACAGGGAACTCAAAAGAAATCAGCTGCTCTTCATGGAAAACTGGAAGGTACTTTACCTGAATGAAACGAGAGACTCATGACCCCTTTGGCCAAACTTCTTATTCAATCCTGACTTGACTCTCTGTTCCTTAAAACATGAAGTGCAGTCCTTGTTATCTTAATGTTTTGGGGTACAGATACTAAATGGAGAACAGATTCAATTCAGATCAACAAAAAAGATGAATAGGGAGCTACTGGAAGAAATAAAATACAAAAGGCATATCAGGGAGAAGTTTCAGGCAATACAAAAATTCATTAAATGAGAGAGCAGAAGCTGACCATTGTCCCGTGGGCAAATCTGTGTCTATATTCCAGTAGCCACTTTTTGGTTCTCCACCTGCCTACTCCTCAGAAACATACTTCACCTGTGAGTCTTACATTTCTATCTCTTCCCAACTCTTAGTCCAACAGTTAAAAAAAAAACAAGGATGGATAAATACTAATAATATGAATAATAGGTGACTATCTTTTTGATGTTTAGGTTGATCCTGAAATCACAAACAACAGGAACTATGCTGTTTGGTCAGGACTTCCATCCCTGAGGTCATCAGATGAAAAATCTCACTGGTCTGCTTTTCACCACCTGGTACGCTGCCTGAATGTGGATTTACATAAGATTCACACTTATCTCAATGTCGGGAAGTGTCAAATCACCTCTGCTCGCCACTGCTAAGACCATATCCATTCCATCTATTTTTGAGATTATTTTAACAATCTATTCCTTGGAAATCTTTCAATTTTACAGCTTTCTGATGTATGTTTGGATGTCAGGGTGCTTTTTTTTTTTCTTTTGGTGCTTGAACTCTAAGTCATTTACTGTGAAAGGTAGTCTCTTCTGAAAAAATAAAAACTTGAGTGTTTAGCATTGTCAAAATCTTAAAAATCAACTTGACAAAATTTGTTTTCTTCATTTAATGGAAAGCCACAAGGAAATCAATCACCTACCGAAATTTGTCATGAGAGAAATTAGCCTTGAAAATAAGACAATTAACTTATTGTTAGTATAGGGGAATAATGGAGAAAATTCCAACGAATGATATTTTTGTATTGTGGAAAAAAGATTTATGTCCATTTGAAGAGTTTATAATTATTCCATAAGATAATATTAAAATATGATATTTTTGTTCAAGATAGTGTTATCTCTAGAATTATAAAGCAAAAATTTTAATCTAGTTTAGGGGGTTGTGGGTATTGTAGAAAAAGAAGCACTCCAGAAATAAGTCGAATTATTATTATCACATTCATAAGGAAAATCAGAAAGGGCTCTTACAAAAGGAAGGAAGCAAAGAGCTTGGGACATATGGAAAGATAAAGTGGCCTTCACTCTCTGGAGGGGGTGAGGCAGACCCAAGAGTCAGAGAGACTGAGAAATTTGAGACAAGCACATAAATGATGGAGATGGTTACATGAAGAGAGAATAAGATAAACTGTAGCACAAGTGCGTATAAAATTTGTGTTCTTGTATTTCATTGACTTTTCACTAGAGATACTAAAAAATGTTAATTTACCTAAGGAAATCACAGAAATGAGTACATTTGAGAGCCTCTGTTATACTATATCATACACCAGAAAAAAATAACTTTCACTGCTCGGGGGCAACAAGTTACTTGTTTCTAGCAACACTTAAATAACACATACATTGTAAATCATAGAAGAATAAAAACAAAAAAAAATCAACCTAATCTTTTGCCATACTAATTCTAAAAAAATAAGAAATTCTCCCTTTTGGCATTTGTCACTTTTCTCCAAGAATTTTTCATTCCTTTCACTATAGTTAAGGTCTTGACTGTGCTCCAAAGATGCATGCTTTCAAAGCTTTATCCCCAGTACATGATGCTACTCTAGTAGCATCACGTGGAGTCTAGTGGAAGGAAGTTAGGTCACTGGGGACATGGTCTTGAAGGGGATATTGGGCTCCTGGCCTGTTCTCTCTCTGCTTCCCTGCCACCATGAGATGAAGAACTTTCCTGTAACATGTGCAGAATCCAACAATTGTGTCATATACGAAGAACAAAAGAGGAGAAAAAGAATGGAACTAGAAGACCACTCAAAAACTGTCTGAGAACATCCTAAATTTGGGGGGGTGGGAAACTCCTTTAGAGTCAGCAATCCCAAGGAAGGCAAATCCAAAGAAATCTACACTAATATACAACATCGTTAATTTTAGTAAGAAAAGTCAAAGGCAAAAATCCTGAAGCCATTTAAAAAGAAACGATACATAGACCTACTAAGCAATAACTCAGCAAGGATATACAAGGTTCGTATAGAAGATCTACCCGAGTGACGTGTTTTGAATTTTTGTTTTAGTCTTTTTCTTTCTTCTTTTTTTCATTGAAATAAGATCTAAATGGTGTGCATAGAAGTCAATGACAAATACATTCATCAAGGCATACCATACATTGAACCATGAAACAAAGTTCAAGAAATTTAAAGAATACCGAAATCATACACAGAGTTTCCTGTGATTATAATGGAATTTTAATAGTCATGAGACACGATAGCTGACACCCAAAACTTTGAGAAGAGTTTTAATTTGTTCATGGTGTTGCAAAACTTAGTCCGTGATTGCCTTGTGCCCAAGCAGAGACACTGAGGTGGGAGGATGTGGGGGAATAAAGATGCTGGTCAGAAAGCAGGGAAGGGGAACAATGCCAGACAAAAAGAGATGAGGGATCAGATAGAGAACCGAAAGTCAGGTATCCATGATCCATTCAACACACCAAGAAGTGTCCTCCACCAATCCCGTGTGTAGATCCCAAAGTCAGTTAAGTGGGCATTTCACCCAAATCATCACAGGAGTCAAACCAGAAATCAAAAACCTAAAGACAAAAGATCTCCAAATGTGTGTAAATTAAATAAAACACTAAATGGTCCATAAGGCACAAACGTAGTTGCAAAAAAAATACAAAGAGGTGAACGAAAATTAAAATCCATCATATCAAACTATGGGGAATACAGTTAAGGGGTATTCAAAGGAAAATGCATAGCAGCAAATAAAAATGAGCAAAGCGTGGAAATGTTAACCAAATTTTCTACCTAAGTAAACAAGAAGCAATTAGAAAAGGTAGTGAAAAAAAGGAAACAATAAAACAAGGATAAAAACTAAGAAAACTGAAAATAGGAAATAGGGAAAGATCAAACCAGTTTTCTAAAAAAAAAATCAGTAAAAGTCATAAATATCTACTATGACTAATAGAAGTCACTTATCTTAGGAACAAAATAGAAGATAGCACTACAGACTCTATTCATTTAAGTTAATAAGTGTATTAGCCAGCTTTTCATTTTTGTAATGAAATATCTGAAATAGCCTGCTTTTGAAGATAAAAAGAGTTTAAATAAACTCTTTTAGATTCCATCATGCTGGTCTAGGGCAAATAGCATACTCACTGGATCTAAATCACTCACTCAGGTTAGTTGCTAGAAGGTGACACCAGGAGGTAATAGAGCCTATCCCAGGAATATAATCTAGACCAGATCTCTGATGAGAGGTAATAGTAGGGGAAGTTAAAATAAAAATCAAAACTGTTGCCCTACATTAATGTCTGGATCCAGCGCCAGTTTGTAAAATGCTGGAAATACTCCAGAGGTAGAAAGTCCCGACATAGCAGCCAGCTCAGTACTATCTGTAGCCACCACTGGCCAATCCAAGAGGCCCTCCTCCCACCGAGACACTCTGGAGATCCAGAAACTGAGCTACTGGCTCAAAGCTCCTTGATACCAGGAACTATGGGAGTTGTGAGCCACAGTGAAAATTGGGAGGACTGGGTTAGAGCTGGAAGTCAAGATAGCCACCCAGAGCACATACATACTCCTT
>RJWT010002859.1:0-38835 GCA_004365215.1 Cuniculus paca
CTATATTGCATATCCCCATCAAGTCTTTCACCAAAAAATGGCATTAGAAACTCCAGAAGTACATACTCTTTTGAATTGAAACTTAACGTAGAATTTAAACATGTCACAAGTTATTATTGGGAGCTACTGAGCTAGTGATCATTTGCACGTGCAGAGTTGAAAGCGCAAGTGCACCTACAGGAGTGCCCCAAGGGCACAGAACGCCTGAGAAATGCCCTGAGGGCATAGAGTGCTGGGGGGAACAGGTGTTCCAGCCAGAGAATACAGCAGAAGACGGGAGGTAAGAAGCGAGCTAGTTCAACAAAGGAGTGTGGGATGACCAGTGTATAAATAAACGCATTGCGGCGGTTCTGCAGTCTCTTTGGGGGAAGAGCTCCAACTGACCCCACATTTCTGTCTCTATCTTTATTTTTTTCATCCTCTCGTCGTTCTTCACCCCGGGCACTTAACAGCTCTTGAGGACACCGACAAGTGTTATTAGAAGAGTATGCAAGATTAGCCATTATTACTCATTCAGATTTATAGAACTGTTCAGTAATGCAATATATAGGGCCCAAGTAATCAAATAAGAATTGTAAACATTTGGTAAAGGGAAAGTTTTGTAATATAAAATGGTCCAGGGCATAAAAATAATTGATTTCTTGTAGTGCCCTGCAGAGTTTCTGGGAGGCTGATGACGTTGGTTCCCAAGAAGTGAAGTCAGATGAACACAAAGTCATGCAGACATGGAGTGGGGCAGGGCAGAAAAGTTCACTGAACAGCCAAATGTTAATTCCAGTCTTTGATAAAAATAAATAAATAAATAAATAAATTCATTATACTTTATTGCCGTGTTTGGCATTAAATTCCATATCTTTTTTGTGGTCCTACTTTGGCTTTGGGGGAGCACATGAGTCTCTCTTTTCAACTCATGTTAAACTAATAAGTTTATTGCAAATAATTTTAGTGGTTTGGATGAGGAAAATGGTAGAATTTCTAAAAGTTAAATGATTTCATTCTCTTATAATTGTCTATGAGTTAATTATTTTAACTCCTCCCCATGTGTTGCCTGTGTGTGCTGATTTGATCAACTAGCATCTTTTAAATCCAAATTTGACTGATAGTAAATTAATCTTACCATCAACAGTTTTCCCTTAGCCTACTATGGAGCCTCAAATTCTCCACAAATTTCTTTTGAGATTAGAGTCATCAGCTGTGAGAGACTCTGAGTGTAAAACTTATCACAATGGGACATACTACAACACAAATGTAGAAGACAATAGCTGTTGTAGAAAATGTGTGAAAAATATATTTAGCCTATACTTTTTCTCTGTTAATTAAAAAAAAATATATGAAGAGAGAAAAATTTGTTGTTTCATGTATGTCCCTGAAGGTGGCAGCGATGATACTAAAACTTTCTTAGTTTGGGTAGTGCACCTGTAATAGTTAATCTGTAACTTTTGCCATTTCCTCTGCTACAGGGAATGCTCAGCTATCCTCAAGGTGTGACCTGAAAGAAGGAATTGGAATTTCTTCTGATCTGGATTATCTCTCTCTCCTTCATGCCAGCTGCCATAGTTTTAATTAAACTCAGTGTACAGTAATCTCATATACTTAATAAAGCAGTTATTAAATCTCTGATTTCTTTCCAAACATTTATAAACTTCTACTGCAGCCTCTACTTTAGGAACAAGAATGCTACCTTACGACTTTTGACAATAGGCAACGAAGTATAGTGAGCCAATAAAATGAAAAGGAACTGAACAGAAAAGGCGACCATTTTGAACTAAACTATGTAGCATTTTATTTAAATAATACTAGGGTCTTATTAAGTGTTGACAATGTTTTATGCTGAAAAAGGCCAGAGTATATCCTTGCACTGCCTCCAAAGTGTAGTACTCTAATGTATGAAAGGGCATTGCCATTAGATGAGGGCCTGGTATGTCCTGACTCTGTGACAATTACTTTCTCAGAAAAGTGTTTTACTCAGTTGTAAAGCAAGATTAATAATACCTGAAGGAGTGGATACACGTGCAGAACCTAACAAAATTAGCTTTTCCTCAATAACTTCCAAGTCTCCTACCCAAATCTTTCCAATAATGTCTAGCCTTTCCTAAAATATCTTGCCAGTAACATTCCTATTTACTCGTACAATCCATAATACTTTGAAGATATTTAAAAAATTTTAAATTTATTTTAAAAGGGAAAAGAATAAAAGCGATGATGTAGAATTTTGGAACAAAATACTAAGAGATGAACACTGATTAATATATGGTGTATTGTTATCTTCAAGGTAGTTGTTCAGATTACAAGATCGAGGCATAAAAAATGATCAAACAATTGAACAATGAAAGTGCAAACTGTTCTTTTTGATTAGTTCACTGACATTTAAAATTATAAAGAAAATAGTGCTTGAAATTCTACACATTGAAATATGAAATGCATTTAAAATTTGAATCATAACTGTTTTGTTTTGAAGTTCAATGAGAACAAACCAAAGAAACCACAAGAACATTTGGCAAGGAATGAATCAATAAGTCACCGCAGAACCTCTGCACTTCTTCACCCAGTCCTTGGCACAAACTTAGTGTCCAGTAACTATTTGTGGAATATAAAATTCAGTTGCTGGGTAATCATTTCTTATTTTGATTAGTTCATTCAAGTGAAGGAAGTGAGAGAGAGAGAAACTACAGAGCTCAATGAAAATCACTTCACTTTTTGATGTCTGGGGTGAACCAGTACCCAGTTTATGGCTCCTCCCCTTTTTTTGCCTATATGTGCTGATGGGCATTATTTATATGTATACATATATAAATAATCTATTAAATTTTTATACATTTATACACATGTATAAATGGAAGGATAGCTTCTTGGCTCCAAATTGTTCATGCATAAAAATACACATGAGTTTTAAAATCAAGTTTTGTTTAACACTGTGCTATGTTTTGGATTGGATGAAAAGGTAGAGGAAGACATGATCAATTTCAGAATACTTTAGTTCATTTGGCAAGAGAATGCACAAGTAGAATAGTGAAGGAAAGGCCCGAAGATTTTTTTTTAGGTTGGCAGAAATTATAGGCAAATGGTAGATTAAATATGGGTTGGACTAGACATCATAGTTTAAAAAGAAAAATGAGTCATACTTACCTGATGTGTATGTGAGTCATACCTGCCCGGGCTGTCTGGTTCTTTGTGCTTCAGAAGTAGACCACACTGTTAAGTGGAGGTATTGATCAGTTGGAACAAAGCCTCAAAGGATCTTATTTCTCCATTATCTTCTCCCTCTCCCTCTCCCTCTCCCTTTCCCATTCCTTCCCCCTCTACCATTTCTTGACTCTCTCCCTCTCCCTCTTCATGAGAAGCAACTATATTGGGAAGAAATAGACTCATTGGGTGTCACTGATGGGCCCCAAGATAGTGAGGTCGCACCTCCCAGGAAAGGATTGTCATACCAGATGGAGCAGATCTCTTGCAGATCTGTCTCACCCAGAGTCTTTAGAGCCACCTCTAGGCACTTTTCACTGCCTATGCTTTTCTTCCCTAAAGGAGGTGGTGTTTACTCAGAGATACCATGCTTTCTCTTAATCTATGGGTCTGCATGAATGTTTCGTTATGGCTCATTTATAGTTCCAATGCTAAAAGTCCATTGTTATGCCTACAGAGAAAATATCTAAATGAGGGAAAACAAAATTATAAAATAATTGACACTATTTTTCTCTGACATACATGCAATATATACTGCATAGACGAATTAAAAATATTGGGGGAATGTGGCATTTGGGGTTATGTTCTTCAATTTCCTCTCTCCCTCTTGGGTGGTCTTGTCCTTTGTTGTGAGGTTTCACCTAGTGGGTAAAAGCAGGGCCCTGAAAGAGCTTTTGCGTGTAGTTGTATGTCACTTCTACCAGTGAGCTGTGGGACTGCACGTTATTTAATCTCCATATATCTCAATGCTTTGATCTGTACCAGATAACAACAGTGGTCTCTATGTGAGTCAAGAGAATTAATTGAAACAATTCCTGTGGCTCACTGAGAATAGGGCCTGCCATTTTGTAAGAGCTCAATGCTAGTTATTAAACATTTTATGTTTGTCAGTGGCAGAAAGTAGTAAGAAAGACAATGCCATTGCATATATTACATAATTAGTCACACCAGGTCACGGGAGAAACGGACTCCACAATTCTTCAGTGCTGGCTTCTTCTCCCATATACTGTAGTCATTGTTATCAGATGGAAACCTGTGACAGCAGATTGGCAAGCATTCAGTATATTTCCTTAGAGCAATGGCCTATCAATAGAGCAGCAGGACCAGTAAACCTTTGCACTCCAATCATTAACATAATCAATTTTTACTTAGCACCTCAGGTCGTCCTTTTGGAAAACCATCCTTTGCTACCTGCACAAACCATTTATAAACTCCTATTCAGATTCTCTCTCAAGGCAGACCTGGTCAAATTTGGACCAGCTCCACCCCATTCACTGCACATGTGTGCACTGTCTTTTCAATGAGTCCGGTGCATAGCTTCTGCAAAATTGATTGTATATGCTGTACTCTTCAATCCCTTCAATTTACAGTGAGGAGAATAAAGTATAAAATTATTTCTCTTTTGCTTTGTTTAAGATTCCTTTATTGTTGAAAATTATGGGGTTCTGCTTTTTAGCTACTACACACAATGCTGACCTTAAATTCCTTGGTGCAACACTTTCGACTTGCACTTTCAAAATGTATCCTATTGCCTTCTTTAAATATAGTAGAATGAATAACTCAAGTCAATAATTCAGTTGCAATGAGAGTACTAGAATTGACCAGAGTTATTGAGGTTAGGGAACCACAGAAGAGGAAATGTTTATATACAGAATTATGTAAAATCAGAGAACTGAGTGTTATGCCTAGAAGTCATGTATGTAACTATTACCTAAAAGAAATGAGGGGTAGCATTGGTACTAGGAAACATGTGTTTTAAGGAGACAGTACATCTTTAGTGAGAAGGAGGGCAAGTGATTTGTCAATGACAATGCAAAATTAAAAAGGACACTTAGACCACTTCTAAGCAGAGGGGTACAAGAGGTAACGGGAACTACTCAACTTCCAGTTGAGTGATTTTCAGGAAGCAGTGTCACAAGAAAATGCCAGACACCAGTTAGAATGGAAAGATGAATGCTTTTAGAAGCAGTTGAGAATAGATGGACTTTTAGTGATGACAGACCTTGAGTTCTTAGATGGATTTGGAAAAACATTCAGGAGATTAGTCATCAAAGAATATAGAAAGACCAGATGGAGATAATGTCTGCTAGAGATTAAGCATGTCCAACAATTTATGGAACTGAAAATAGAATGAAGGAGGCAGAGGTTCATCCTGAGTTGGGAGGCTGAGAGAGGACTTTAGAGGGCAGCAAGTCTATTTGGCCATGGCCATTCAGACCCCTTCTTCATTTTTGGCTTATAGACCTTAGTGGCAAAAGAAAAAAACGAAAATAAACACATGAATTAAAACATTTGTCACTTTGTTGCATAAATGTTTTAAAAGTCATGTGTATACATTTGTAAAGTCAACATTATACTGTGTAAAATTTTCTATTCTGCCTTTTAAATTTCCACCTTATATAATAAATATGCCATTAATTCTTCTTCTCGGTCATGGTTTTAAAATGGCTATATATGGATGTACACTAATCAATTTAAACATCATTTTAGTTTTGGAGAGTTGTTTCCATAAATATACAATATACAAATTTTACCCAAGGAATATGTCACGGAAAATACATTTAGAAATGGAGTCATGAACACCGGGGAAGGTGTTAGTATTTACTGTCGAATTAAAATAAATATGTTACATTAAAGATAGTTTAGAGGAAAAAATTGAAGCAAGGTTTAGAAGTCAAACTCAGAACAGTTCAAGGCTAGTCAGTTCTCTCACATTTTTGGAGTAAAATTTTCCTTTAAGTCCAAGGATGATTATGAGTCTCAAATTTTGCAAAAATAGGTAAGGATCATAAGTGAGAAGAAGCCTTATAAATCATCAGTATTGGGAACTAAAAGGTTCTGATTTAAGAGGTTTTGGGAGAGCATGTGCATTCCAAAAAATTTTATTTCGAGGATTGTTTTGCTGTATTATCCCTAAACCTCTGGGTGTCACAGGGTTTTGCTGTGAACGGGAATACATTAATACTGATTTTTGAGGCATGTTAGCTGTTGAAGACAGTGGGAAACAGCTTAGTGCTGGATAAGAAATGACAAACCTGCACCACCAACCTTTTCATCAAAGTTAATCTTTAAGCCTCATCTCCTTGATTTAAGGCTGTTTTTGGACAGAATTATTTAACCATACATTAACAATTATAATTAGATGGAGTTTAATGCTTGTTAATTTCATTAATTGCATCTAGATTAGATTTAGTTCTGAAATTGTAGAAAATATCTCACCTTCACATGTTACCATTAAGCAATTCATTCTCAACCAGGGGCAATTTTGTTCCCCTCTTCTCAGAGCCATTTGGAGATGTCTGTGACATTTTTGGTTGACACAACTGGAGGAGGGTGCTACTGTCATTTAGTGGGTAGGGGCCAGGGCTGCTGCTGAACATCTTACAATACGCAGGACCATCCCACATCCATAAATTGTCCAGTCCAAACTATCTAGGTTTAGTTTCATTTTACCTCAGAACCAAATTTAGAAAATCTTGCTGATTCTCAACGGATGTTGGCATTTAAGATTGCCCATATTACATATACATTGTACTTTATCTGTAATGAATTCCTTACTCATATTCGTAAGGTAAGAGGTGAATTTCCTTTTCTAAGCACCACACTTTTAAAACATTTTTCCCTTGCACAATCTATTCGAAAGTCTGAGGTATTGCTCTCCCATAATTTACAAAACAGACATTTTTTTTTCTCTTGGAAATAGTGGCTGTGTCCACCAGCAAAGGCTTCTGTGTATTTCAACTCAAAGAACAACAGTCAGATTCCTAACTTGAACCAGAATGTTTTCCCTGGAAATTTCTTTCTAATAAATTTTTCAGAGTCCTTACAAAGGCAGAAAAGAAGCAGAAATAGCTTGGCTCTGGGAAGCACGGAGAGGACAGTTTAAGTTAACAGTCAGTTCTGGATCTTCTTTACCCCTCATCTTTTCTCTCTTATCATCTCCTGAGGTTCTTAATGCCCAGCTTGGCTGGAAATTAATGACAAGTCTTGGCCAGAAACCATCAGGATAAAATTCAACCTCTTTATAGACAGCCCACAAAGCGTTTCATTATCTGACCTCTGCTGCACCATCTCAGTTTTCAACTGAACCGAAAGCCAAGCCTGAACTTTGAAGCAAGAGTTTCTAAGCTGGAACGGACAGTAAAATAAAAATGAATAGGCACTGGCACAAGGCCTTCTGAAAACATCTCCTAGGTGTTTTGACTCTAATTCAGAGTACCTGTACCCACATTTTAAGCAACGTTTCTAGAGAATTCTGATACAGTCCCACAATGGAGTTTGTAATTCACTGCTTGCATTTGGCAGCTCCTTCTGTATGTTCTCTCCTTAGATTGTGCTCCTTCCTCTGCCTAGACTGTGCTTCTAATCTCCTTGGTGGAGTTTCTCTTGCTCTTTCAAAGCCAATTTAAATTCTTCAGTTCTCCCATAGCATATTATTTACATGTCTATTAGAAAAGCATATACTAATAGTGCAGAATAATTTATTGTGTATATTATTTTTCTAGATTTTGAGCTGCTTCAGGAACAAATATCAAAAAGAATTATGTAAAGAATACAATTCATATGGAATAAGCATCACGCTGAATGAAATCGCTGGAGTAAAGAAATCCTAAGTCCACTATTCTAGGCCTACCAGAGGCCACTCTAAATCTCTCCCCCAATGCCATCGCTAGGCTTTTGCACCTGCTAAGTATGTATAAAGATGAGTTAATACAGCCCAATAAGCACAACTATACTCCATATCTCCCATTATTATTCAACCTCACTATTTTAATAACCACTACTCCCCAGGCTTCCCCAAGCCTCATCCTTGGTCAACCACTAGTCCTTGTGCTTTCTTCTTGGCAGGAGACCACACTCCTTTTCACTAAACTTCCCCTAATGACCCTATGTAGGACCTCATAGCCCACATAAGAGTAACCCATCTGGTATAAGCGCCAGGATGGTCTTTCTCAGCTTTATTCTTAAATAAACCTGTCCTGTTGAGCTCATACCTTTGTTTTCTTCCTCCTTTTTTTCCCCCAACAGTGAGAGATTCTGATTAAAGAAAAAAATTAAATCCTCAAAGTACACTAAAAGTTGAGTCAATCACTATGTTTTTTATTTTTTTCACACAGACAATAATAACCATTAACATTAGGATTTATAGAAGAACTTCAATACATGAGGAAATATGAATAATAAGTAGTATTAAGTAGTAAATTAGGAATAAATATTAAATAATAAGACAAAAATAAATAATAAAAGGTTATATACACACGTATTTGAATTCCTAGAAAGAAATACTAAAAGTTTACTAAAAAATTAAAGTTAAGATATATATTAAATATTCTAAAGACAAAAATACATTTGAAAGAAGATGTTTAAGAGCTTTCTCTCCCATCCTTTTGCTTAGAGCTTTTACCTTAGAATATACACAAGTATTTTTTCATCTGTTTGAAACGTATCTAAATCTTTAAGACCATATGATAGGCCTTTTTGTCAATTTTATGACCATTAATAATACATTAAAGTCTTTCCGAAGAACCTGGGAGCCAGCTTTGAAATGCAATACCCCCCCACACACACACACATGGGTTAGGGGGAAGAGAGCGCCTACTCCCAGTTTCTGTGGGAGGATAGGACTCTAAATTCAGTGAGAACCTTTCCCCACATCCCAACACTCACCATTAAGCAGAGATGAGAAATTTATTTTTCCTTTGAAAAAAGTCAGTTAGCTAACAGATCTTCACCCCAACTAACAGGTAAAATTAGGATGCATTATATGTAACAAGTGATGTTATCAACTGCTTTTACTTGAGACCTGCTTATTTTTTCTCTTGAGAGCATAGATTGTATCTACTTGCTATAGGAAAGAGTGCAGTATCTTTCTGCTTGCAATCTTTTAGCAGATTCTGATGCACAATCTGTATGTTTAATGTGTATTCAACAATAAAAATTTTATTGTTCTCTGTTACCTTCCTGGAGAGGATTTCTTGGTTGGGAGGGGATTTTGTTTTCAGTTATATACCCCCTCAACTATATATGTGTAGCCTATAATTTTAGCACTTGGGATACTGAGGCAGAATGATCACTGTGAGTTTGAGGCCAGTCTGAACTTCATAGCAAGACTTTGTTTCAAAAAACAAAAAACAAAGAAAAAAACCCCACAGAAATATATGTTTTATTCAAATGTGTTCTATAATGACCCATTAATTTAAATTATACATTGCTTACAATATTTTTGTTGTAAGTGAAGTTCTTTATTTTCATCAGCGTTAAAGACATCACATTACAGTGACACATGCATACTGTCTTTGATAGCAGCACAGTCTACAATAGCTGAATCTTGGAAGTGGCCAGTATGTGGATCAACAGATGACTGGGTGGGCTGGGGATTTAGCTCAGTGGTGTAAGCACCTGTCTGGCAAGTGCAAGGTTGTGAGTTCGATCCCCAGTGCCCAAAACAAAACAAAACAACAGATGACTGGGTGAAGAAAAGCTGGCATCTACACACAATGAAGTATTAATCTGCCATAAAAGATAAACTCGAGTCATTTGTAGGAAAACAAACACACATAGAGAACTTTATGTTAAGTGAAATAAATCAGACACAGGAAATTACATATTGCATGGTTCTTATTGAGAAACCCAAAATATGAATAAAGACAAAAATAAAAGACAGATAATAGGAAGTAGGGAAATAGATCTTTTTCAAATAGGGATTAGGAGATGATAGGTGGAGTGGGGTAAGGGAATGAAGAAGGAATTTAGATATGTTAGGTAAATGCACCAATTCCCCTCAAAGAGTGTAATCATATGTACTACAAATATGTATGTATTGCAAATCATTATGTACTGGAAATCAAGAATAAAGAAGTGTCATAGTTTATGTCTAAATATTCCTTCAAAAGTTCCATGCCCTCATAGTTGAAGGTTTTGGGAGGCGAATGAATTATGGGAGCATGATATGCATCAGTGGATTAGTCCACTGATGAACTTTTAGCTAAATGTGATTTAGCAGGTAAAGTTTAGTTGAAGCACAGTTTGGAAGGGTATATTTTTCTCCCTCCTCCTTGATCTCTGCCTCCTGTTGCACACCATGAACTGTTTCTTCTTTGCCATACAGGGCTTCCTTACACCCAGTGAAGACTATGGGACTGAAACCTCTACACACAGTAAGGCAAAATAAACTTTTCCTTCTTAGAATCGTGTGTGTAGGGTTTTGTGCACCAGCAATGAGAAAATAAGGCAGATTTTGGTTGCAGACATTCTTTATGTATTCTGAATGAAAAACTCTTATCAAGAGCCTGATTGATAAACTGACCAGATCCTTCATGGAAAAAGCAGTATCAATTTTTAGGCTGACCTCTGTCTTTCTCTTCCCTTCTGCACCATGATTTCAGGTGATATTTTCTTACCCATTTATATCCAAAGTTATTTCTCTCCAATCCAAAATGACTTCTCAAAGTTCAGTGCAGCTTTTTAGCCGCTGAATGTAGAGCCTCTTAGTCCAGTGCTGCTTAAAATTCTGGCACAGTTCTTGCAAAGAAAACCTATGTAGGATCATTCACTTCAGTGAGTGTTTCTTCTCTCCAGTTTCTTGGTCATTTATATCCTGGATGCCTTGGTGGTATTCCCATGTGCACAAATCTACGCATGTGTCTTGCCCAGTGTTTGTATTATTCTCAATGGATAACTTCTTTCCAGAGCTTCAAATAAGTGCCTTTTTTGTTTCTTTGGTTTTTTTTTTTTTTACTTTTCCCCCCAAATCAATTGAATAAATAACTTTTATTTTAATCAGGTCTGTATTGCTGGAGTTTGGGATTTTATACTTTTTCTATTAAAAAAGTATTGCAATGTGTAACCAAGTTATTTCGCAAGTGTGAGTAAATTTGTGCCTTTGATAAATAGTGTCAAGTTGCCCCTGCTGAGCTTGCAGCAGTTTTACTCCTACCATATTTGTAGGATGATGTCTTCCCCCACCACTCCCTTGAGAACATAGTATTCTCATAGTTTTTGATCTTTATCAATCTGATGGGTAGAAATGTTACCTCAGGGAAACAATACACGTAATAAATTGTACTCATTTATAATACATTAATAAAAATGTAGCTGAAAAGAAATCCTACACAACATTAAGTCCTTGCTGGGCACATTCTAAGTACTTTGAGGTTCTTTCTTAACTTCATGTCTACTTTTATGGTAGCATTGGTTTCTTCTTTTACCAATGAGAAAACTGAAGTGAAAGAATCAAGCAACTTACCCTAAGGTCTGTAAAGGTGAAAAACAAAACAAAACAAAACAAAACAAAACCAGAAAAAGTCTGATTTAGAGTTTACCCTCTTTTAGATTTCTATTTTTGTTTTGAGATACTGGGGATTGAAACCAGGGAGCAATGAGCTACATTCCCCAACACTTTTTATTTTTTATTGAGACAAAGTCTTGCTAAGTTGCCCAGGGTATGCTAACATGTGTGATCTTCCTGCTTCAGCCTTCATAGTAGCCTCAACAAGTTTGTGCTCTCAACAGAATAACATGAACCTCAATAACAATTCCAGGTATAGTTTCAGAATAAGAATATTTCCTGGTATTAAAAACAAGGTATATGTAGCTATTTATATTCCATCTTCCACTGCCACCAAATGTATTATTGGAAGTCATTAAATCACTCATATTATTAATTTCCTAGGCAGCCATAGCAAATTAATGTACTTTAGATGGCTTCAAGTAATAGCAACTTACTCCCTGACAGTTCACCAGATCCAAAGTCTGAAATCAAAGTCCTCAGGCCAGCCCACACCCTCTGGAGGTCCTCAAAGGGAGGGCAAGGACAGTATTTCTTGACACTTTCAGATTCTGTGGCTGCTGGTTTTCATTGACTTATGGTCAAATTGCTCCAATTGCTTCCTCTTTGATCACATTATTTCCTATTCTGGGCTTATTTTCCTCTGTGTGTTTTCATCTCCTCTCTCTCTGCCTCTTTTTTATAAGGACAATTGTGACTAAGTTAATACTCAACTAGATTATTCAGGACAAACTTCTCTTATTTGGATCCTTATCTTAATCATACAGATCATGATGGATGTTCCTATTTATTTTCCACACAAGGGGATATTCACAGGTTCTGGAAGTTCAAATCTAGAAAAATGTTTTGTGGGACTGCATCCACCCTATTATAAACATTTATCATTCAACTGAGATACTGTTGAACCTCTTCATTTCCCTCATTATCCACCAAATCATGTGTACCCATTTTTTCAAGGCCTGCTATATGGCAGATATGGTTCAGGGTGCAGAGAAAAGAGCAATGAATAGAAGAGATGACATCTCTGCCTTCTCAGGCTCATATTCTGTTTGAGGGAGCCTAATAATGTGAGAAACAGACAGATGTAGAGTGTCACTGGGTGACAAATGCCGTGGAAAGAAATAAAGCAGAGAAGGAGAAGTGTTGTGGAGAGGGTGGTTGAAATGTCAAGTATGTTCATATGACAAGGACTTTCTGAGAAAATGACCATGGTATCATGACTAAAGGCTTTCCAAATGCCTCAGGTGCACCTCCAGAACTCTCAATATCACTTCCATGCCAAAGTCTTTCATGTTTTTAAGAATCTGTAGATGGGGAGCTGCTTCTATGCCACCTCGATGGGGCTCCACGTTATAAATGTCTTCATAAGAGGGCAGAGAAGATTTTATGCAGATGGAACAGGAAGAAATGTGGCCATGGAGTCAGAGATCTGCCGTTAAGTCCAGCTTCTACCAGAAGCTAAAAATAGCAAGGAATAGAGTGATTCCACTTGGAGCCTGGAAAACCAGTATGAGCCTGTTGACACCTTGATTTGGGCCCAGTGAAACATATTTCAGACTTTCTGCTCTTTAGAACAGTGAGAGACTGAATTCTTGTTTTAAGTCATCTGGTTCATGGTAGTTTGCTACAGCATAGACAGGAAGTGAATACATGTCCTTAGCACAAATTCCTTAAAGAGACGAAGGAAAACTCAATGCATTTATCTAGGGAATGGGAATATCAGGCAGAGGGTAACTTTCTGTCAGAGCATTTGAGGTGGAAATTCATGCCTGATGTGACTGAGGAGGCACTAGGGATGTACTGAACCTGGAGTGCAGTGAGCTGGGAGAGATCTGCAGAAGAAAAAAAAATCAGTCTGAGGACTGGAGTTTTCTGCGATGATGTCTATGTTTTTCTCCTGTGTGATGAGACATCACTGACAGGTTTCAAGTATAGGGATGATTAAGTCTCCTCTGAGAAACTCAGAAGTTCCTGTCAAAAGAAGTCACAATGATTCTGTGTACAGCAGTGATAATAGATTCTAAGGGGTTAAAGGCAGTAACAAGAAGCCAATTTATATGAGGCCTCGTAGGCAGGTGACTCTTAATCTGAAGTTTATAAGGAAGGTATGTATTGGATAATCACTACTAAGTGTTATGGCACTGAAAACGCACTTTAAAACATTTCAGCTTAAGAGATAGGATATTATATATGGAGTTGCTCAACCTCACTCAAGGGGCAGTTAGTTTTCCTAATAGTATTTTATACATATGAGATGCAATAGCATTTAATCAAAAGGGAAACATAAGTGTTTTGGCTGTCTTTAACTCTGAGATGTTGCAAATAGATGTTGGAGATAGTCTTCATTGGTGAATTTAATGGTTTTTTTAATGACTATGATGAATTCACCATTATATGCAAGCTGAGTTGTATTGTACATATACCTGTTGGTTAACTTGTAATATTTCTCAACAATGCTTGTACAAGATGATCAAGCCAGGGAAGTGTTTTACTTCTCCCTGGTCAGAATGCCACTCATGGCATGATTTTAATGTAGTTATGGGCAAGAATAGCCTGGTGGAGTGTGTCAAATTTCAGATTATCTGAATCCTCCCTCTAGAATATTGTTGGGTGAAAGAAATTTTTATGCAAGAAGTCATTACTTTGTTATGAAAAACAGAGACCTGGGACTTCATCAAGTTGTTAGGAACAGGCTGTATAAAGGTTTCTGTGTCTGTTTGTTAATAAGGATTTGACTTTCAAATGAGAGCATGTGTGCAGAATGTAGTCTGAGTTTTGCTTTCATTCAAGATTTGTTGGTGTGATTGCAATAGTAAAAACCCTTCATCATTGTGAGCGTCAACTCAGGTTTAAGAAAATGTTCACATGAAGATTATAGCAAAAGTCTTCTTCGGGGGCTTACATATGTAGACCACCTTGGAATGGAAGGGGTCGATCTTTTCACTTCAGCTCAGACATGTAGATTCAGAATTTATTCTCTATCCTTTGTTACCTAAATATTAACTAGCATGTTATCTATTAATCTTATCAGAGGATCACTTTAGGCACCATCTAAATGATTGTTCTAAAGCATTTTTTTGTGCAAAACTTCAACAAAAAGCAGATTTTTTCTGAAAAGGCTTTTCTTTATATAACACTTCAATGCAAACAAAGTGTTAGAGTATAGATAAGACTTTCTCATCTCATGCATGAAGCAATAGTGGTATAGAAAGAAGGAATACAGCACCAAAGTTAAAAGAAACCTCATCTTTGGGGGCAGGAAAATATGTCCCAAAGTATTTCTTCTTCATATTGTCTCATAAAATCAGTACAGAATATTGACAGTAATATACTGAAAAATTAATCCCTGTGGGTATTTTTAGATTCCAGAAAAGATAAATTGCAACCATTTCCTGGTCTTTGTGACTTCATGAGTTTGGATATGAGATAAAGAAATGAGAGAATGTGGGAGAATGTGAAAATACATGATCAGTTCCTGTATTCTTGTACATGCAGAATACATTCTTTAGTATATTCTTGGCTGATGCCTAATGTGCAATTGATCAGAATATTAGCAGAGGACCTGGTAAGCTCCTGACTCACAGAAACATAAAAAGTGTTTTCTTGCTTTTAAATTTGGTTTATTAACAGCTGCATTTTAATGATATATTAAATTAATATTCCAAATAATGGACACACTTGAAAATAATCTCCTTTGTCAATATAAATTGCTTAATTCATAAAGTTACCTTGAGATGAGGCAATATTTTCCATATGAAAAAATTCAGGTAAAGAAAAAGTAAGAATGAATAATTTGCCATGCCCACACAACTAGGAAGTAGCATGAGGAGGAACTGTGATAGAACTGTCTCTGAATTGTATCTCTGTAATCTTTTCATTGAGTTATCATGTTCAATTATAACAATCTCAAAGAGTATACAGGAAAGCTAGCTGTATTAATAATCCTTACATGAAGAAAGTGTGCTTGTCTCTTAAATAACTCAAGAGTTAGTAGCAGAACTGGCCTTTAGCCAGTCATATTTACATCAGTGATATTTGTTCCTTTGGATCTCTCAAAAGTCCACTTTATGATGTATACTTTTGCTTTCTTATCATCTCAAAGTAAACATCCTGAAAATTTCCCTTTAATTTCCATTTCTCAATGCTTATGAATAAAATGACTTTTAAATCTCTGGTTAGATATGCAAATCCTCTACATTTCACTTTCTTTCTCATTTTATTTTCTAATGCAGTGCAAATTTGAGAAAATCCATTAGACAAATACATTGAGTAAAGTCACTTTAATCCAGGTTCTTAAATCAGGGATTTTTATTGAATAAAGAAAAGAATTGGCTCTATCAAACTTTTATCGTACTTTAAAAATGTTCTTAATTCCTTTAAGAAAATAAGCGTACAGATGGTTTATTTTTCTTAGATCATCATGAACTGCTAACAAGATGCATTGGTTTGGTTTTTAGAGAGCTACCAGTGTAAAAGCAAACTCTGTCTTGTTTATAGTGTGTGAACCCATAGTCATCCTGCTATATTCCCTGAATCACTTAACATGAAATTGAAAACCTCATCCAGATTTCTCATAATCAAGGTCAAGCCTCAAGCTTTTGGCAGATTTATTTAAATTAACTCTATTTGGTGGTTAGTTGATGAAAAAGATGGAGCAGGAAGAGGGAAAGGAAAGAAGTAGGAAAAGGAAAAGAAGGTAGAGGAAAAAGAGAAGTAGAAGAAAAATAAGTATATATATATATATTTATATATATATATATGGTTATCTATCTGTCTATCTGTCATCTATCTATAGTACATAGATTTATATCTATATTTCCCAATATAAACCTAAACAGTTTTGCACACTTGAATATATGTGATATTTTAAACTAAATTAATACATGTTTGTGTATTTTGTGTGTTATATAAACATATATAAACATAACATAAATATAACATAACATATATAAACATATACAAACATAGCATAATTATCCATGCGCTGCATACTTCTATGTTCTGAAAAAGGAAGTTACCTGAATGACATCCATGATTCTAGGGAGAAAAGTCATAAAGTGGATTTCAAAATTCCAGCTTCTGCCTATGTCCCTCATCCTGAATATGCGTAGAACTTCTGAATGTGATAGAACATCACCGTGTTGATTAGGTTTTGTTATATGGCAAAAGCAAAGGGATTTTTAAAGTTGCAATTAAGGTCCCAAATTGGACGATTTTGAGTTAATCAGATCAAAGGTTTTCCCTGGGAGGTCATGACAATCAGGGAATCTGGGCTGTGCCTGAAGATGGCAATTGTTTTTTGACTTGTAAGAAGTAAGATGCTGTGTTGGGTGATGGGCTGTGACAAGATGGTGAAAGCAGCCAGCTAGGAAGACCTCAGACTGACAACTGCATGGAATGGAACAAACTGCTTTCTGAAAGCAGCCTTTCAATTTGGTGGAAGATTTCTAGTTCCAAAAGGAGTACAGCCCATGTAATACCAGGTGTGCAGCCTGTAATAATCTTAGTAGAGGAATGGGCAAAACTTTGGCTCCAATCCTGACTCACAGAAACATAAAAAAAAGTGTCTTTTTAAACCAGGATGTTTATAGCAACTGGTTCCATAGAGATAAAAAGAAACACAGTTATTTAGTTAAAAGGAACACAACCATGAATTCTTACAACTTTGCAGGCATATTCTCATATCTAGACTGAGGTAGATAATTCTGAAGCCTCTTTCTCTAAGAAATGTCTGGGTTCAAGGGTTCTAAAGGCTGAGATTGCTAAGCTCAAAGCATGCATAAAGTGTGCAGTGGTCCTACAGTAAGATGGCAGACGCTGCTCTGCTCTAGTTGTGACTACTGTAGACGCACTGCTAACCCCGTGACAGTCTTTGAAAATATTTAGCTTTAATAAAATAATAAGAAATATTTTATGATTCTTTAAGTCTGTGGGTCAGAGATTGAGACCTGACTCTAGGATAACCCACTGGGAGAATGATTTTTTTAAAAATATTCTACATCTGTGAAGTAAAATTTAATAGAATAGTTCTTTTGCTTCAAGTTTGATATGCAAGCATTCATTGAATATATTCTGTGCATGGTCACTGTCCTAGTTACAAGAAATAAAGATTTGAATAAGCTCTCTTCTCCAGTTCTGTACAATATACCAAGGGAAACATATTTAAATAAATTCAAAAAATAAAATAAATGAGTAAGCCCAAAGTTTCTATTGTTTAATCATTTTTTAGAGAGTGCAGTACTTTCTATTGGATGTTAAAGTAACTTTATGTGGATAAAATAAGGTTGGTAACCACCTTATTTAAGGCTTAAATTCAAATGACTCCAAAATTTTGTGAAGGGAGACCCAAAATCTGAAAGTATATTCATTACAAATTATTTATAAAATATTTTACAATAAGTACCATTTTCCACTCACAACTCATTGGTTATGTTTTCATGGTTTCAATGTAGCTTTTAAACAGTGTTGGCAAAGGATGAAACAATTACCTCAGTTAGAATTATGGAGAGGTGTCCCATGTGAAATTCAATTAGAAATATTTTCTACCTCTTAAAATGATTTTCATATGGTTTGGATTCATTCTAAATGAGTTTGTGCCTGTGACTGCTGGTGCGCAGTCAACCTGCTTAATGAAGTTATTTTAATGAATTAACTCATATTGCAGATTTCTAGTATATTTTGCTCCAAATCTCACTTGTTTTGAAAAAAAAAAACTGACATCATACACATGTGATTATGAAGAGAATGGAAGAAAGTTTGTTTTTAAATGTTTAGATTTAAGTCCTTAAAAATAGAGAGCTTCACTCTTTTCCTAATATTTACTGTGTACTAAATTAATATGTGTATAGAAGTAAGTATTAGGTACTGCACATAGTTAAACATGGCTTTTCCTTGTTAGTGTCCAGGAATTATTTTTATAGAATTATGCTCATATAGGCACTGATCCAACATAAATCTTTGGATTGTTTAAGCTGTGAATGTATTATGTATTATTTCAAGAGAACCAGCAGTGTACCTTAAAATGCAGCAGGATCATAATTTCCAGTTTTTTAACAAAATCAGGTCAGACAATAAGATTCTACACTAAATAAACAAATTGAGCATTTAAATGTATATGAGGGGTTGGAGGTATAGTACACTGGTAGCACACTTACCCAGTGTGCATGTGAACTCTGGGTTTGATCCTCAGCAGCACCACACACACACGCACATTTACATAGATGCGCACACAATCGCACACACAAGGCAAAATGTATATGAATATATGATGTGTGTGATTGTTTATTTTTTGATTTTCTTGTTTTGAAGGAGTGGTACAACTGCGTGGAATTTATTTTCCTGGGGTTTTATTGCCGTGACACATGATTTTTAATGAACGTTTCTTTATGAAATGTTTTCAAAATTGTGAGGTACTCTTTGTACGTTGTGTTCCTTGAATCCAACTTCTCTTTCATCTCTCTTCTAGCTATTTCTCATGATCATAAATAAAAGTAAAATAGGATACCACAAAATAAAGAAGAAATAAATGTAGAAGGAATCAAAGTAAACAAAAAAAAATAAGGAACGAGTAAAAATAGTTGAAAGCAGCTCAAGAATGTCTGAGAGTAATACGGAAAGGAAATAAAGAACATGAAAAAGCAAGCATGTGTTCATATAGAAGAGGGGAGCATTGAGGGAAGCATTATCGCTGTGCTCTCGCTTCTGCTCAGCCAAGTAATATACGTATACACTACTTTTTAGCCATAGTTTGAATAGACATTGCTGGAGAGTCTAAGTCCATAACTTAATCCTTGAATAAAACTTTAAGTTTGATTTTTAAGAGCTGGAGAAAGATAAAGAACAGGGCTGTTTGGAGCAGCTTAGTTAGAATAGGCTTGTTTAAGGTAACATCTTAAGAGTTTAACTAAGATACTCTAGCCAGATACCCTCTCACTCTGCTGCCTTATGAGAGGTCCTCTGCTTGTTTGTTTATTCCCTTTTCTCACTACATCCTCAACACTTGGCCAATGGTTATTTAAAAGATGTGTGCTACTATTGTGAAGGGTGTGGTTTCCCTTATTTCTCGCTCAATGAATTTGTTATTTTTGTACAGGAATGCTATTGATTTTTGAGTGTCGACTTTGTATCCAGCTACATTACTGAATTCGGTTATTACATCTAGAAATTTTTCAATGGAGTTTTGGGAGTCTTCTATGTAGAGTATCTGCAAATAATGATAGCATCTGCAAATAACGATAATTTAACTTCTTTCTTTCCTATCCTTATTTCTTTTATTTCTCTCTCTTGTCTAATTACTCCAGCTAATGTTTCCAGAACTACATTGAATAGAAGTGGTGATGTACATCCTTGCTTTGTTCTTCATTTTAGGATGAAAGTTTTTTCAGTTTTTGTCCACTTAGTAAGATGTTAACTGCTGGTTTATCATATATGACTTTTATCAAATTGAGGTAAAGACCATCTATTCCAATTTTCCATAGGGCTTTTATCATGAATAAAATGTTTCTCATGAATAAAATGAAATACTTAGGAATCAATCTAACAAAGGAAGTAAAAGATCTATACATTGAAAATTACTCTGAAAAACAAAATCAAAGAGGATTTCAGAAAATGGAAAGACATTCCTTGTTCATGGATATCAAGAACAAACACTGCGAAAATGGCCATTCTCCAAAAATTGTTGTACAGATTTAATGCAATTCCAATTGAAATAACATTAGCATACCTCACAGATCTAGAGAAATTGTTCCTAAAATTCATCTGGAACCAGAAGAAACCTAGAATAGCAAAGGCAATTCTGGGCAACAAAGGCAAGGCAGGAGGTATCACAATCCCTGGTTTGAAATTATACTACAAAGCTACTGTGATAAAATAAGCATAGTACTGGAATAAAAACAGACCTGAAGAGCAATAGAATAGATTAGACGATATAGCCATGACTACAAACACACTCAGCTACCTTATCTTTGACAAAAGGGCCAAATATGTTCACTGGAAGAAAGATAACTTTTTAAATAAGTGATGTTGAAAAAACTGGCTTTCCATATGCTGAAGACTAAAACTAAAACTTTTATCACCATGCACTAAAGTCAAAATGGATCAAAGATCTAAATATTAAAACAGAAACACAAAATCTGCTGGAAGACAAAGTAGATAGAAATCTTGAAGACACAGGGGTAGGAAAAGAGTTCATGAACAAAAATCAAACTGCATGGGATATGCTTTCCAGAATCAACAGCTGGGATCTCATCTTACTAAAAATTTTTTGCATGTCAAAAGAAATCTCCAAAAGAGTGAAAAGAAAACTCATGAATTGGGAAAACATCTTGGCCAACTGCCCCTCAGACAAAGGACTTCTATCTAGAAAATATAAAGAATTAAAAAAAAAATCAGGCCCCAAAATTCAAAGACCCAATCTAAAAATGAGCATCTGAGATGAATACACACTTCACAGATGAAGAAATACAAATGACAAATAAATACATAAAAAATGTTCAGCATCATTGGTCACTACAGAAATGCAAATTAAAACAACACTGAGATTCCTTTTAACTCCAGAAAGAATGGCCAAGATCAAGAAATCCACCAATAACAAATGCTGGAGGGACTGTGGGGAAAAAGGAACTGTTCTGCACTGTTAGTGGGGTGCAGGCTGGTGCAACTACTGTCGAAATCAGTGTGGAGGTTCCTCAATAAGCTAGAATTAGAGGTTCTATTTAACCCTGCTATCTCACTTCCGGGCATTTTCTCAGAAGAATTGAAAACATCATACCACAGTGATATATGTGCACCCATGTTTATAGCAGCACAATTTTTAATAGCCACATCTTGGCAACAAAATACCCTTCACATGAGGAATGGATAAAAATGGTGTTTTTTTATACTATAGAGAAAGATTGCATCGAGGCTTTTATAGGTAAATAGATGTGACTTGAGACCGTACTCATAAGTGAAATAAAACAAACTCACATTTATAAACACTGTATTGTTCCCCTAATTTCTCCCTAAGAAAATGAAAGAGCAAATAAGATCCAAAATCCACAATAAATATTGTGTAAGGGTGAGAAACTACTCAAATAGGAAAAGTAACTGGGATAGGAGAAAGGAGGAAAGAAGAAAGGGAAAAAAGAAAAAGGCATAAATTCATATATATATATATATATATATATATATATACACACACACATAAGATAGCTAAGATGACTATATTACTAATTGTATTGGTTCTTGGAACAGTTAATATGCATATGAGTAGATCAATTTTGCATGTCTATATCTGGTAATCTAAGAAACCCTTTTGAAGCGAACAATATGCAATATAACAACCATTGTTAAATTCCTATCATCTTGTTTTAAAGACTATATTATTGTTTTGGGTTTGCTGCTGTTGTTTGTTTGTCTCTTTTGTTTTTAGTTTTTCTTTTAAATAAAAAAAAATAAAAGATGTGTGCTAAACGTTTAATTACTCTGTATTATACTTTCATGGAGGCCTGGTAAGATTTCAGATGCCAGCGTCCTATCTAAAATCAAGTAAATTTCAGGATTTATAAGCATCTAAACATCAGAATTTTAACAGCTTTCCCAGGAAATTCTACTGTTCACTGGATTTTAATCTTCAATTTCTCAAGTAACTCCTGCTTTTATGCCTGTGTTTCTTCAGCAACATCCAAAATGGAAAGAAAGATCACCGCTTCTTTCACGAGAAACTATGACCTTAGAGAAGTTCCCTCATCAGAATTACTATATGGGCTTTTCTGACTCTAATGCTCAGGAATTATTTGCTTGAAGTATATTTTTGAGGCAAGTTATTGATGACAAAAAATGAAATTGTAAAAATTTTTTGGTCAAAATTATGATTTACAGTGATGAATATTTGAGAAGATACAGTGAAATATATCAATGGACGAATTCTGTTCTCGGTTTGATATTGTAAATATATTAAAAGTTTTTCTTCTCCATTGGTAATTATGGCATAGCAATTCAGCCTATAAAAAAATAAAGAAAACATTCAAAAGAATATATGAGATGTTTCTTACTAACTTAGATAGTGAAAGTTTTTTCATTTTATTTGTTTCTCTTAGTATACAAACATGCTATTATTTCTTCCATGGGTAAAAAAATGCAAAACTTTTTTTGAGCCCAAAATATCTACTTTTAGTAATCCTCCCATTTCTCCAATCCTTTCGGTACCAAAACTTATCTCAAAATTTGTAAGTCATGTTATTCTTTGTCTATTTTATCTTTTTTACAACTCCACCGGAACAGCTTGGAGAGATCATCGGTGACTTCCTGTGTGAAACCCAAGCAAGACAGAATGGATCTCTAACTCTCCCTGAGACACTATCTCCACTTGGCTTTCAGGGCTCATTCCACATTTATCCTTTCCCTCACTAGTCATTTCTTCCAGCCCGCTGTCCTTGTTCTGTCTTCACTTTCCAGTCTCTGACTGTTGAGGGTCTGGGCTTGGTGCAAGGAAATTTAATCTGATGTGTCCACCTTGGGGATGGCATCCAGTGTCCTTCCCTTGAATGCTGTCTTCATTCTGGTGACAATCAAATATACTCACCTCGGCATCTCCTCATTCAGCAATGAGCAGTGTCTGTATGAGAGTCCCCACAGCATCATCTGTCCCCATCTAGCCTCCTGCTCTGGCTTTTGTCTAGTGACCCCCATCAGGGTATTCCCTCTCTGAATGTCCACCCCATCTCTTGGGCCCAGGGAAAAGTTTTGAATTCTTGTTTCATCTGCCATGTCCATTCTGTCAGTATGATATTTTTTACTCTATTTGAAATGTACCTAGAACATGACTCTTTATTAGTAGTCATTTGCTAAAATTCTGGTACAGGCCACCTTGTATTCTAAGAGTCTCCTAGATAGCTTCTGTTTTTGAATTTCTTTCCTATCTGTTTTTAGCCCAGTTCCCAATGTGTTGTTTGGAAACCTGTCAAAACACGTTTCATCTGACTCCCAGTAAAAGCCATTTAGTAAGTGGCATGCAAGGCCCTCCTCTTTTTTTTTTGCCTCACACTCCTGTTGCCTCCCATAAATGCCCGCTGGCTCTGGGCTCCTGCTAATCCTGCTCTACAACAAGACTTCACACCTGCTTCTCCCCTTCTTCTTTGCTCTTTCACAGGCAACTGCCTCATGCCACTCAGTCCTCTTCTCACTTTTCCAGTGAAACATTTTCTGAAAGCCCACTTAACTGCAAACTTCTTTCCACTTCCACACTTTATTTTTCTCCACAGTAATTACCATCATCTAACTAACATGTACCTTATGTAATGTATTTTCTGTAGGGGCCTGCATCTTCCTGCTGTATTCACATTCCATGCTTTACACTTTGGAAAATGACTCCCACTTTTATAGGATTTAATAAATTTTTCTAGATAGATGCTACTTATTGCACCATTATTAGAAACTTAGCACAACAATGTTCAACACTTAATCAGGGACAATGTGTTGATATTCATATTAGAATTCTTGATAAAATATGAGGAATTCCAGGAGTATACAGTTTTGTTTCTTGAAGGCACTCAGCATACCTACTGGCATTTCATAGTCTCTGTATTACTTCCATGCTGTGTTTGCAGTTACACAAAAGTGCTGGAGTTTATACAGATCTGTGCCAACTGAGGCTTCAAAAAGAGCATGCACTATCTTTTCAACTCCATAGCTCTTATTTCCTGCTGAGCTTAATTTCAGGGCCAGAGTTATTATTAAACATTTGAAAGTGTTTGCTTTTCTATCTAGGGATCATATTGTAATGTATCTATTTATTTAATGCATGTGTGAAAGGCATTTCATCATGTCATACTCTGAGACTCCTCTTCCATTTTTAAAATTTTATTAGCATGTTTGCAGTACACAAAATTTACATTCATCTTAGGGAGTAAGTCCATGTACATAACACAGCTTGATTATTTTTATTCCTTTTCCTTTTCCACCCATCTCCCTCCCTCTGTCTCTAAATATCCTATCCCCACTTTTATTTTTATCATTTTTATTGTTTTTAGTGCATAGTATGATGTATAGTTATCACTGTCATTGTGGGTATTTCGTACTGTGCATGACACATCTTAAACGTTTTTATCCTGCTTACCCTTTCCCCCTCCCCTGCCCTTGGTATCCACAGCCCTTCACATTTGCAAAAGATCTACCACCCTGTTTCCTTCTACCAGTTCTTTATTTTGCTCTTTATCTGTACTCCACCTGACCCAAAAATAAGAGCTGCAATGTGATATTTAAGCTTATATGTCTAATTTTTTTCATTTAACATTGTGTTTTCCAGGAGTACCCATCTTCCTAAAAACGCCTCTAATTTATTCTTATTTATAAGAGTAGTATTCCATTATATATAACAAAAACCGCATTTTCTTTACCCATTTTTCCATTGATGGATATGCAGGCTGCTTCCAAGATGTAGCTATTATGAATTGTGCTGCTATAAACATGGGTATGCACTAATTATTACAAAATGATGTCTTTAAGTCTTTTGGAAAGAAACCAAGAAGGAGGCTACTTTTAGTTCTTTGAGGAATATCCTTCATGATTCCCATAATTGTGCTAGCTTACATTCCCACTAACAATGTAGGAGAGTTCCATCTTCACTGTAGCCTTGCCAGTATCTGTTATTGTTTGATTTCTTGATGATGCGAATTCTTTCTGGCATAAAATGAAGTCTTAATGTTGTTTTAATTTGTGCTTTTTTATTGCTCAGAGATGGTGAACATTTTTTTCTTATGTTTGTCATTATATTTGTTTTTCTGAGAGTGTCTGTTCATTTCAGTTGCCATTTCTTTGCCTGGTCTCTTATTTGGGGTCTCATTCTTTTTGAGTTTTTTATGTATTCTAGATATTCGTCCTCTGTCTGAGGAATATCTGTCAGAAAGCTTTTTTTCCATTCTTTGTCTTTTCTCTTCACTCTACCAGCTGTTTCCTTTGCTGTGCAAAAACTTTTAATTTGATATAATTCCATTTGTTGATTCTTGCTGTTATTTCTGTGCAAGTAGAGTTCCGTTCAGAAAGTGCATGCCTATATCTGTGGCTTCAAGTGTTTTACCTATTTTATCTTCCAGTATATTTATTGCTTACAATTTGATGTTTAGATCTTTGATTCACTTTGATTTTAGTTAGTACATGGTAGAAGATTTAGGTCCAGCTTCAGTCTTCTGCAGATAGTCAATTTTCCCCAGCACCATTTGGTGGAGAGGCTATCTATTGGCCCCTTTGTCAAAGATCAAATAACTTGAGTGCTTCTGGAGATGTTTCTGAATCCTATATTCTGTTCACTGATCCACATGTTAATTTCTGTTCTAATATCATGCTGTTTTTGTCATGCTTTGTCATGCTTTGTCATGCTTGTTGCTTTGTAGTATAGCTTGAAATCTGGATTTGTGATGTCTCCTGCTTGTTCTTATTCCTCAGGAATGCTTTTGCTATTATAAATCTCTCCTGGTTCAATAAAATTTTAAGACTGTTTTCTCTACTTCTGTGAGGAATAATTTTGGTATTATAATTAGGATTATGTTGAATCTATAAATCAGTTTTTGGATTATGGCCATTTTAACAATATTAATTCTATCAAGGAGCAGGGAATATCTTTCTCTTATCTGATATCTCTTCAAATCTCTTTTTTTCATAGTAAATTTTATCTTTCACATCCTTGGTTAGGTTAATTTCCAGGTAGTTAATTTATCTTGATGCTACTTTGAATGGTATTGTTTCATAATTTCTTTTTCATTGAAGTCATTACTGGGATACATAAATGCTTGATTTCTGTGTGCTGATTTTGTGTCCTACTGTGTTATTGAAGTTGGTTATTCGCAGAATTTTTGGTGTAATTCTTAGGTCTTCTAAGTAGAGTATCATGTCGTAAGTAATGGTTATTTGATTTCTTCCTTTCCTATATGTATCCCTTTTATTTTTTTTCTCTCGTCTGATTTGTCTGGCAATGTTTTGAGTACTATGTTGAACAGAATTTGGGGTAGTGGGCATCCTTCTATTTTTCCTGATTTTAGAGGGAAAGATTTCAGTTTTTCCCACTTAATGTGATGCTGGCCATTGGTCTGTCATGAATAACTATCAGATTCCTTTTATTTGTATTTTCTTCAGAGTTTTTATTATGAAGTGGTTTGGATTTTGTCAAAAGCCTTTTCTGCACTTATTGATATAATCATGTGGTTTTTGTTCTTGCTTCTGTTTACGTGTTATATTGCATTTACTGATTTGCATATGTAGAGCCATCCCACCTGCTAGTCTGAAATGGTCACAATGTGTGACCCTTTTGATGAAGTGTTGCATTTTATTTGCCAGTATCTTGTTGAAAATTTTTGCATTTATTTTCACTAAAGAGATCTCCCCATAGGTTTTTTTTTTTTTGTCTTTGTCTATTTTGGGATCAGAGTGATGCTGGCTTTCAGGAATGAGTTTTGAACCATTTCTTCCCTTTCAATTTCACTGAACAGTTTGAGGAGGACTGGAGTATAATGTATCTAAGGGTTTCTAGAGTTCAATAGTGAATCCATTAGGTCCTGGACTTGTTTTTAGTTGGTAGGTTTTTTTTATTATTGCCTCAATTTTGTTGCTTGTTACTGAGTTTTTCAATATGCTTATGTCTTCTTGGTTTACTTTTTTAATTCATATGAGTCTAGGAATCTGTCTATTTCTTCAAGATTTTCCTATTTATTGGCATGTGATTTTTTTCATAGTAGTTAGTATATTCTGGGTTTTGATGGTGTCCCTTAGGAATTCTCCTTTTTCATTTCTAATTGCAGTGCTGTAAGTCTTCTCTCCATTTCTTCTGGTAAGTTTGGCTAAGGATTTATTCATTTTGTTTCTTCTTTCAAAGAATCAACTCTTCATTTATTCTTTGCATTTTTTAGACTCAATTTCATTAATTTCCACTCTGATCTTTATGATTTCTTTCCTTAATTTCCATTTGGGTTTGGATTGATATTTCTCAAGTGTCTTGAGGTTTCTAGTGAATCCTGTTTCTCTTAATTTCATACTTTGTTTCCTGCTGTCAGGTGAGCCCAGATGAACTTCCTGCCAGTGTAAGAACTAAGTGAAATAGTTTTGAGATGATATGTCCATCCATTTACCCAAGTGGACTACACATTCCTGGCATGATAAAGAAGAGTTATGTGTTCCAGGCACAGATGATCTAGTCACAATGTGGCCCTGGGAGTGAGGTCAGTGTGTGCGCACACGCACTTGTGTGCACATGTGGACAAAGTGGGGAACGGGGATGCCCAGAAGCAGGGTGGTTGGTGGTGATTTGCCAGATGTAAGGACATCTCATCTGATCTTATTATCAGCACTTATTTCATGTGGGTAAGACCATTTTTACGTCATAAGGATAGTTACTTTTTTTTATGGAGTATAGATATTTATACTTGATATGCCAATTTAAGTCACCTTATGCGTGCGTGGGAGTTAGTAGGAGGTGGCAAGGTTGAAAGATGATTTCCATTACTACTTCTCTTTCATTTCCTCAAACCATATTGAGGCAACTATGACTTGCATGAAGAACTTTTAGTATTTAGGTCTATAAAAGTTTCTGAGTGATGAATCTGAAGAAAATTAATTTGGTCATATTTTCGAACACATCTTGCTCACAAATCAACAAAAATACTGTGCGAAATTTTGAAAGCTTCCAAATTCACCTACCAAAGAAAAAGAAATTGGAGCACTATGTTGTTATGCAGGATGGAAATTAATGACCTAATGACCTACCTTGTCTTTTGTTTTTAGCTTTGTGAAATGTGAAGGCCCTTCACTTTTTGCCAGCCCCTTCTCCATTTTTTATTCATGTTGATTCTTGTAATATAAACTATCTTCTTGGTGTCAGAAGATGTCTTTCAGATGTAATGGCATCACTAGAATGAGAACATTATCATGAAAATCATAACTATCTTACATACAATTTTATATTGTTCAGACTAATATAATATAATATAAAATATAGAGAGGATTTGTTTGGTGTTATTGAAACCTCATCTTAAGTAAGGCATATTAGGTATGATGGAACAAATTGTGCCTGCAATTGCGAACTATCAGAATAGATTTTACTCTGAATATTGCTACCAAGTACATTTTAGAAACTCAGTTTTAGACAAGGGACTGTCAAAGTAAAAAGTTACTTATAAGAGAAATTTCTTTTAATATTTGAAGGAAAGTTTGATCAATCAGATAGAGGTTATTAGCAGAAGCCAAAGATAATGAAGAGCAGATAATTTTTGGGTAAAAATGCACCTCCAGGACTTTGATATGGCCAGAATGGATTCATTATTTGTCAAATTAAAGTGTCAGAGAGTCAATAAAAGTAAAACTCAAGATACATGTTTATGGTTACATTAACTTTACCTGAGGAGTGATATTATAGAAGAATTAGCCAGAGGATGGAGCCTACATGAAATACAAATTTGTAACTGTATCAGAAATGTTATTCTAAAATGTCACAGAGACAGATTGGGGCTTGATACATTGTCTCACAAATGAATTTTCTGTAATAACATTGGTTTAAATTATTCATCATTCTCAGAAAGAGTATTTTGGTGTATTTTCAAATTGTTTATGTCATCCATGAGGGAAACTCATGTTTGTTTTAGATATGTTGCTTTATTACCATACAAACTTGGCAATTCAAGTATCTTGGATTCCATTTTAGTGACTTTAAAATTAAATTAGTTCTCTTTACACTTTCTTCTATAATACGAAACAGTGGAATTCTTTTATTATTTCTGAGATGAGAATTTCAGAATTTGTATTATATTGGTCACTGCTAATTTTTAAAGCAATAGAATGTCAATGTGAAATAATTAGTTTTCATGAAGCCCAATACAGGAACCTGCATTGTGGTAGATGCCATTTACAAAATACAGTGATCACATATGTTTTCTTTCTTTCAGAATACTGCTCCATACTCATCCACCTCATCATCATCGTCAACATCCACTCATCATCTTAAGTTGTAGCATCTTAAACAGAGTATTGTTGTGCTCTTTATTACCTAGATACAAAACTTTAAAATGGCTTTGATTCATTGTTTGTGAGTTTCTCCTGTAATTTGTGAGCAAAGTGATCAAGTATTGCTAGCATTAGCTCTATAAAGAAACTGTCTCTCTTGGTTTCTCTCAGATCTCTTTGACATTTTTAGCTAATGTGAGTTTTAGTTTTTCCTCTAGGCTACTGTAATAATCTCTCATTGTATCTCGTCTTTACTTTTTCCTCATCTCTGATTCTTTGTATAGTACAGGAACAGTATGGCAGTAATTTCTCAAGTGTTTCAGTTATATTCTACAGTTGAAGAAGATGGCATTCTTAATTATCAGATAGCTCTGTTTTTCAACCAGAACCTATGAAAAAATAACCTACAGTTTTTACCTCTCAGCTTTCAAACTTCTTAGTTTAAAATGTGAAATATCTAAGCATTATTTCCATACATCTTAATTAATTAACTCAGTGAGAGTGTAATTTTTCTGCATCACTAAGTATTAAACTACTTGCTACATTGTATACAGGATATACAGATGGTCAGCTTTACTGCTCCCAAGAAGTTTGTAGTATTTCAGGGCAGATGATAAATATTCTTAAGTAACTATGAAAAAATAAGAATTAAATAAATAGGTTTCAAAGAAAATTCATTAACCCTCCACTTATTTATTTATCAAATATTTATTGCATGCCTACTCTGCGCTTGGTACTATTCTGAATACCAGGTATAACAAAGAAAATAAAGCAAAATATCTTTCCTTAATGGAGCTAGTATACTAAAGGAGTGAGAAAGATAATACAAAACAACTAATTAATTTGTATGCACTATGTTGCCAGACAAAGGCAAATCATATAGAAAGAAGTAGGTAAGGGTAAAGGAATAAGAAACAACAGGGTGAGGAACGCTTTTAGGAATTGGTCATGAAAGGTCTTTTGGAAGATAGAACCATGCAATACATACCAAAATGAATTAAGGGCACCATGGCAGGACACAGGAGAAAATGTTCCTGGGAAAGGAGCAACAAGTTCAAAAGGCAATCAGTCTAGGTGTCAAAGAACAGAAAGGAGGCAAGTCCACAAGGAGATAAATGTGTGGGTTGAATTTTCCCAGTAATACCAGCGTGAGGGATTTTAGGCAGCAAGGATCCATGTGCACAAAATTGCATGGATGACAAATGTGGTGTGTAATTGACAAATAAATCATTTCTCCATCAGTGAACTGTGAGTACTTATTGCCCTCCAATAAAATATCTGTCCTTTCCCTCTTATCATTGTGTTTCATGATGGGTGCGATTTTTCCATCCTTGTGTTTTATTCCTTTCCCATTCCAGGTTTTGTGGTGACAGTAGATGAAAGCCTAGAAACTGTGCCTATGCTATCACAGTGGACACAAGCTGCTATTTATTACTGTTGACTTTTCAATTCCTAGAGAAAGATTTCTGCTTAGCCAGGAAATGACAGATGGCAATGATGCACCGATTATAATTCAAGAACAAGCATATCTGTAGAATATAACTCAGTATAAGTTCATCAAGAAGCCCTAGATATTATCATACAGGAACTCTCACACGTTGTGCTTTTATATTCCAAATTTAGAAGTACAAACTCTCCCAGTGTTCACTATAAAGTAGACATTTTCCAATCCCTCAAGATGTTTCACCTGTAGTACAAGGACTGTGTTAAGCACACATGATAATTGTTATACAAAGATATATTGTCATTATTTTCACCAAGCTACTGATTTATTTTCCTAGTGGTCTAAAACTTTGGCTGTTGATATCCTCTTGGTTAAGCAGGGCTTCTGTAGGGATACGGATTCTCAGACCTAAAATCCAGTGAACTTTTGATGACTAGGGCAACAAATGTACTCAAAATATAAATGCTATCCTTCTTAGCTGGAGGTTCCAACTTCATCTCTCTTTTTCAGCACTGTTCTTTCTTGCCTGGTCTTGATGAACCTTCTTAACACTGTAACTATCTCTACAAGCTTTTCCCAAAGATTGTGGCTCTTTGTGTATTCCACATTGCTACCCAGGAAGCTGGTTCTCACACACTTATCACCTGGAGATGGTTAACTATCACTGGTGCATGAAATGCACCCACTTATGTGCTTCTGTCTTATCCCCCACACAAAGGTGATTTTCTGGATGATCTGTTGATGGGTATCAATCCACTTTGCTGTCACCACTTTATCACTTCTTGTTACAGTGCAGATGTCATCCCATAGGACTACCAGATTGATTTTCCTTTATGTCTTAGATCTTGTGTCTCTTCATTTTCCTTTTGTAGATAATAGTCCTGCAGCTCTAGGGTGTCTCAATTGAAGTCCATCTGTACCACAGTAATATTATCAAAGAAGAAAGGTGCTTGAGTAAGGGGCGGCAACCTGCATTGAAATTGTTTATGAAAACTTGTCCTGTCTCTGCCTGAGTCCTAGAATGCTGAGGGAATGTGGATCTTGAGTCCTGGTCAGTCTTCCTTGATTCATGAAAAGGGAATCTTGGGCAATGGGGAAGGGCTAACATCTCCTGCACTTGAGATATTTGCACTCCAGTAAAAGGAATAAGTTCACTACAAACAGCATTCGCTATACAAATTTTACTATGTTGTTAATACTTTCACTTGTAGCTACTGAATGTGTATTCTGGTAGTCCAAAATTTTGCTGCTCACATCTCTTTGATTAAAGTGGGTCTCACAAAGGCAAACAGAGGTTCAGACTGAGGAACTCCCAGAGATCATGATGATGGGTGTGCTTGAAAACTGCTGCCTTTCATCTCAGTGAGATAGCCCTCTTCCTGAGTATTCCATAGAATCACACACATTCTTTGTCATCCACCAGTGACTTGCAGGGATGAGGCACAAGGACAGTGGTGCTTCATGGCCCTAATTTGCCATCTGTGCATTTTCTTCAATAAAGTGTTCCAAGAAAGAACCCATGTGAGCTGCTCATGTCAATCTCTTATGCTAGTTTACTTAATTACATTCAATTTCAATTGGATATAAATATAACAGCATTAAACATAATTTAATTCTACTGTGTAATAGCTTGCAGCAGTTCTTCTTGTATTAAACTCGACCAACATGCACCCAGATCCCTGTGTTTCGGCTGATCGCAACTTCATTGTTGATCAGATGCTCCTGTTCTGCAGGGCTGTGCGGGACTGTGCTGCATGCCTGTCATGCCCAGTGAACCTGTCGTCATATTCTCACACTGCTTTCATACAATTGAAGGAATTCAATGTCATTATTCTCATTCATTCTCATTATGGTGAGTGTCTTGTTCTTTGCTCTTTCTTTTGAAAATTTTTTATATTAAAAGTGGTTGGCTGACATATTTTTATGAGGGTGATCTCACAGAAGCTGAGTAGCATAGTGGTCCCCAGGAAATGGGGAGAGTCGGAGATGAGAGGGTGGGAAGAGGTCAGTCAGTAGGTGTGTGCTGTAGCTTGATAGGAAGAATGAGTTCTAGTACGTACTCTTTAAAAAATTGACACAAAACCATATAAAACATAAACAGTGCATTCTTATGGGGTATCTGAAATGTTTTAATGTACATCGTATAATGTCAAAGTCAAGTTGTGCACATTTATCTCCTCAAACATTTATCATTTGTTGTTGGTGACACTATTCAAAATACTTTCTTCTAGCTATTTGAAATATCTAGGATAACGTCATTATCTATAGTCCATTGCATAATAGTACACTGGAACTTATTCCTACACAATTTTAACTGTAACTTAGGATTCTTTGATCAAACTATCTAGATCTTTTTTCCCCTTTGGTGACCAGATTCTACTCCCCACTTCTATTAGATCAACTTTATTGGATTCTATATGTGAGCAAGTATGGTACTTGTCTCTCTGGACCTTGGTTATTTCACTTGCCATAGTGATCTCCAGTTTCATCAATGTTGTAAATGACAAGATTTCATTCTTTTGCTTTGTTTGTAGCTAAGCAGTATTCATTGTATATGTGTACTATGTCTTTATTCATTCATCTGGTGACAGTCATTTAGATTGTTTTCACTTACTGTTTATTGTAAAGAATAGTCTTTAGAATGTTTTTTAATTTTAAAAAGAAAAACAGAAAAAAGAATAGAAACAATACAGAATTTCAAAAAAATTAGGAAATGAATATTAGTTATTATATTACATATTGTTATCTTAGAAGTAGTTGTTCAGGTTACAAGATTTAGGCATGAAAAAATGATCAAACAAACAATAAAACACAAACTGTTCTTTTCAATGAACTAACAGAGATTAGTAGAATAGTTATCTATCATATATATATATATACACACACACATATATGTGTACCTATATACATATAATCTTTTCCTTTCTTCCTTTTCTCTTTTTCTCTATCCCAGTTGCTCTTTCCTTTTGAGCACTTTCTTTGCCTTTCATTATCACAGTATCTATTATACATTTTGGATCTTGTTACTCTTTCAGTTTTGTAAACAATAGTCTAATGACCCCAAGAGTGCAAAATATCTTTGGCTTACTGAGGTCATTTTCTTTAGTTGTATTGCACAGTAGTGGAATTTTCGCATCATATGATAATCTTATTCTTAATTTTTTAAGGAACTTGCATACTCTTATGGTTTAGATCTGGAATCTCCCCTGAAGCTCTCAAATGCTCAGAGATGAGGCTTTTAGAAGGCAAATGGTTCATGGGGGAATGATACTCATCAGTGGTTTCTATCACTGGTTTGTTAGTGGCTATGCTTGCTGTTAGGAGGCAGGGCCTGGTTGGAGGCAGGTCACTGGGGATGTGACCTAGAAGAGGTTATCTTCCTTCCCAGCTCATGCATTCTCTCCCTGCTGTCTGGATGGCAGGATATGAGCAGCTACTCCTCTTCTCAGGTCCTTCTACCATGGTCATTTCTGCACTGAAGTCTGCTGACCACAGATTGAAACTTTTAAAACTGTGAGGCAGAATAAACTTCGCCTTATTTAAATTGTAAGAGTTGGGTGTTATGTTTTGGCAATGAGGAAAGTAAGTAAATTGTATACTACTTTTCACAATGGCTCCTTATAATGTATGTCTTGACCATCCAAGTGAAAAAGTTCATTTTTTTTCCCATATCCTTGCCATCACTTTTATCTTTAGTCTTTTTGATAATAGCTATTCTTACTGGAGTGAGATGCTATCTTACTGTGATTGGTTTGCATTCTGCGATGATTTGTGGTGTTAAGCATGTTTTCATACATACATGGGCCATTTTATATCCCTTTCAAAATGTCTATTTAAGCCTATTGACCAATTTTTAATTACTTAATTAATATATTTATTTTTGCTACTGATTTGTTAAGTTTCTTATGTTCTGGATATTAACTCTTTCTCAGATGTGCAGCTGCAAATGTTTTTTTCTCTTTCTATAGATTGTCTCTTCATTCTGTTGATTGTTTGCTTTGCTATAAAGAAGCTTTTTAGTTTGATATAATTTCATTTTCTATGTTTATTTTTCCCCCTGTGCTTTTGGGGTTTATCTAAAACACATTTGTACATTTCAATTTCCTGAAGTGTTTTTCCTATGTATCCTTCTAGAAGTTTTGTTGTTTCAGGTTGTATATTTAAATATTGAATCTGTTTTGAGTTGATTTTCTTAACTGGTGAAGGATGATGGTCTAGATTCATTCTTTTGCCCATGGGTACTGTTTTGCTAGCATTATTTACTGAAAAGTATGTATCTCTTACTATTTTTGTTCTTAGCAATTTTGTCAAATATTGGTCAACTCTAGATACATGGGTTTACTTCTAGGCCTCTTATTTTGTGTCTTCTCTTATGACAGTATCATGCTGTTTTGATTATTAAAGCTTTGTAGCATGTTTTAGAGTCAGGTAGTGTAATACCTCCTGCCCTGTTCTTTTTGCTTGATATGGATTTGTTTGTCAAATTTTGTGTTATTTTGGGCATATTCTAGGATTGGTTTTTCTGGTTCTCTGAGAAATATAATTGATATTTTGATAGGAATTGCACTGAATCTGTTTGAATACTGAGTATTGTTTTCATTTTTTGTGTCTTCTTCAATTTCTTTCATCAGTGTTTTATATTTTTCATTGTAATGAACTTTTACATCTTTTGTTAAATTTATTCTTAGGTATTTTCTCATGTTTTAGCAATTGTAAATGGTATTACTTTTTGATTTGTATTTCAAATGATTTGCTTTAGATATATAACAATGCCCTGACTTTGTATTTTGAAAATTTGCCAAATTCATGTACTGTAATCACTTTTGATGCATTATTTTGGGGTTTTGTCCATATAAGATCATGCCTCCTACAAACAGTGAAAGGACTTCCTCTTTTCCAGTTTGGATGGCTTTGTTTTTCTTGCATGATTGTTCTTGCCAGCACTTCCAAACTATGTTGAATAAAGGTGGTATTGAATAAATCCTTGTCTTCTTGCTCTAGATCTTAGAAAGACATTTTCCTCTTTCATTGTGTTGGTAGCTATTGTCTATTATATATGAAAACATATATTACATGTTACAATATATATTATATATTATAATACATTATATATTATAATATAGATTATATATTATGTTTTTATAATATAATTATGTTGAATTTTATCATGCTTTTTTAACCCTTTGAGATGATCAAATGATAAATTTTGTCTTTCATTCTGTTGTATCCTGGGTACTGATTTGGATATGTTTTTTGATCCTAGCATCTCTGAGATGAATCCCACTTCATCATGCTGAATCTCCACCTTTTCTTACTTATTGGTTTTACAGAGTTTCACTTTTACTCTTTGATGAAACTCTGGAGGAAAGCCAAGTTATTTTTTTTCTTGTCATATTCCTTGAATACTAATTTATGAGTAAGGCTCATGGTATTCCCCAATGTACAGCACTGATGGAGAATGCAGTATTGAATTTAGGACTCAAAGGTTAAATAAAATTTCTACAGGTTGGGTTCAAAGTGAAGACATGCTAGGTAGGAGAAGTGGCAAAGGAACACATTTGCTACCAAATAATATTTTCACTACATCATACCTTTTGTATTTTGATAAAAAACACATAAACTTAAATCTATGTTTTAACAATTTGTAAGTATAAAGTGTAATATCATTAAGTGCCAGTAAAATTTTGTACTCTATATATTTATAATGGTTCTTCTTGCAAGATTGAAACTATGTTTGAGTAGCAGCTCTCCAGTTCTCTTTCCCTCATAACCTGACACCAACCATTCTCCTTCATGTTTTCATTAGTTTTACCATTCTAGATTACTCACATATGTGGATGCATGCAATATATATTCCTTGAAATTGACTTATTTTTATGTAGTGCTGTATCGTCTAGATTCATGTATATGTGATAAGATTTTCCTTTTATGGATGAATAATAATCTATTGTATGGGTAGATTAGATTTTCTGTATTCATTCACCTGTAAATGGACATTTAGTTTAAACAGGACAAAGGCTGTTGTATGCAATTTCTACTCACAAATTTACCATTTAATTAATCTTCATAAATACTATGACATAGATATAATTGTTGTTCACAGTTTACAGAAGAGAAAACTGGTGCCAAAAGATGAAAGACACTTAAAGTGGTAGATCAATGATCGTATGTGGAAATCTGAGCTGAGAACATGTGCATACTTTTTCTCATACTACTTTCTCTGTCAGTGCCCTATGTTGGAGAATGTCATGAGCCCGGCCCCAAAATAGAAAGCTAATACTCTGGTCAAATAAGTTAGGAAAAATTTTGTATGTTGTATTCTCTTTTAGGTAACTCATGATGTATAGTAACGCAATAATATCCATGAGTAATACTGAAGCATCTAATATAATAGCAGTATGTTTCACCCTAGAAAGCAATATTTTTGAACAGAGAGAGCTTTTTTTGTGAATGACCTCAATTGTTTGGCTAAAGGTTTTTGTTAGTAGCATGCTCCACACTAAATAAATTCAAGGTTCTGTTGATAGATGCTACTAAAAAGAATTGGGTTCTGAGCAGTGTCTCAGGCACTGTACTGGTAGGAAATAAACTTATTCTGCTCTTTTGTTACAGTGCAGTTACTATGTTTTCTCTGTGTTTTCAGCTCCTACAAAATGGCTGCCCCATAGATAATAGTCCTAGGCTGTTAGTGATATTCACCTTGGATGGCTGATGCTTTATAGATTAGTTTTTACAACAACCTTGATTGCTATTTCATTTTACACCAGTAGGAGTTTAAAATAGAAATACAATTTTTGAAAAAACTTCTGCATTGTGTATCATGCCCTGAGAAACGTTTTATAACAAATTTTCTCATTCATGTGTTAGAAAGTAAAGTGTTCTGCAAATAAATGACTAAAATTTTGAGAGTTTTTAAAGACTTTTTTAGAACATTACCAATGTAGTTTTTTAAAACATTATTTTTGCCTCAATATGATACACATTAATTGGAGAAGAAACCAATATAAAAATCAAGTAACTTTTAAAAATATTTGTTCTTGGAATCATTTTCTGGCTAGACATATTGTTTTGCATAGGAAAATGATCTTCCTTGAGTTATTAAAGTATGTTTTTCCTAGTGTGTTGTGAATTCCCTCAGGTGACATACCATTATTAAATTTGTTTTTCTGGTATTCAAAATATATCTCATTTTAGAATATCTTATTATAGAAATGGAGATAACCTGCAAATAAAAAGAACTTAAATAATTCAAAAGAAATAAATTATTGCACTATTTATTTAAAAAATTAGGTTTCTATTTTAAACCAGGCATACAAGTAGGTGCTGCCTCAAAAGAAAAATTTTGTCCCTGTTTTTAATATGCTTAGAACACTATTTAATAAGCAAACCAAAAAGTAACAAAAACCTTCAGTTTTCTCAGTTTTCCTTGACATATATATGTGTATATATATATATATATATATATATATATATATATATCTCCAGGATTTATGTTAACTAAAGTGATTACTCTGCAGGCAAGGATTTTCACCATTAAAAATGGTGACATGGGCACACTGTGGACTTTTAAAACTTTTTCTTTCATTTATTTATTTATTTATTTATTTTTAATTCTAGAGGGCTTCTGCATATGAGTCTTTTGATTCAAGTCAGTGTTCTAATTTTTGAGTAGTACTAACTATACATCTTGGACCATATCACATAGCTGTTTTCTCATGTGAGAAAAGAGAGATAGTAACTGGTATCATATCCAGCAATTGTGACCAAAAGAGATGTAACTTACAGTAAGCCTTACTTCTGCACATAGTCATCTCATCTCAGGGGATGGCCTCACTGATGGAAGGAATAATTTCTCTATTGCAGTAATTCCTCAAGTGTGACCCCTGGACAAGAAACATCCGTACCACTTGAGATCTTGTTAAAAATACAAATTATCAGATGCACCCAAAACCTACTA
>RJWT010002860.1:0-38770 GCA_004365215.1 Cuniculus paca
CCACTTATTTATAAAAATAAGTAAGAAAATAATAGATGTATATGAGGATATAGAGGTTTTGAAAAACTTGTAGACAACTGGTAGGAATGAAAATGCTATAGCCACAAAGGAAGATAATTTGGAGGTTCCACAAAAAGTCAATTATAACATTACCGTATCAGCCAGCATTTCTATTTCTAGGTACACACTCAAAAAAATTGAAAGCAAGAACTCAAGCAAATATGTGTACACCATTTTTCACAACAGCCCAAAAGGGGAAACAATCTAAATGTTAATCAACAAATGAATGTATAAACAAAAGATGGTACATAGTTTACATTTAATAGACAATTATGCAGTCTTAAAAAGGAATATAAACTTGATATATGTTAGAGCATGGAAGAACCTTGAAAACACTGCTAAAGTTAAATAAGCCAGACACAAAAGAACAAATATTGTATGATTTCAACTATATGAGGTACCAAGAGTAGACAAATTTCTGTAGACAGAAAGCACAACAGGTTACCAGAGGTGGGATTGAGGTGGAAATTGTTTGGGAAGATATCAAAGATCTGTAGATGAATGGTGATAATGGTTGCATAAAAACTGAACAGTGTGCCTAAACATCAGATTAAAATTATCAATTTTATATTCTATATATTTTACCATAATTTCAAATAGAGCCATACCAAAGATGTCAGCCTGTTTGAGGAAAATAGTATCTTCAGAGGTTGATTCTAAATCAAAGAAACCATGTCCTAAAAATGTGTGTGCAATATTTTCTGTTCTAAAAACAATATATTTCAGAAATATAAAGGTTTTTGTTTTGTTTTATTATTTTGAGATAGGGTCTTGCTATATTATTCAGGCTGACCTTGAACTTACTGTGTAGTCCAAGCTGTCCTCAAACTTGTAATCCTCCTGTCTCAGCCTCGGGAGCGCTGGAGTTATAGGCATGTACCACCACACCCTGCAGATTTTTCTAAATATAATTTAAGAAATGTAAATGGAATACAAGTACCTGGCTTTATGCTTTAAGTATGTTCCTGAAATATTAAATTTAAGACAAATCAACTTAATTATAGGCAGCATAGTACAGTGGTTTAGAATGGTTGGAGGATTAATAGTGTGGAGGATTAGCAGTGTGATTCGGGTACATTATGTATTTGGTGTCTCAGTTTTTTTACTGTTAACTGGGGATAATAACCGTACTTATCTTACTTGGAGGTTCAGGGAATTCAACAAATTAACATGAGATCATGCTTAGAACAGTGCCTGACACAAAGTAGCCATGCTATCTACATTTGGTGCTATCCTTGCCTTCATAATCATCATCATTAAAGGTTTAAGCATGCCATAGTAGTTATCACCAAAGAAAGTTGTAACGGATCCCTCCATAAAAGTATGCATCAGTGTTAAAGCCATGCTATCCCCATAACGCTTTGTAAATATAGATTTTTATATTTTTATATATTATATATATATGTTAAATATGAAGACTTCACAAAAATGAAGTACAGTTCTGTCTATATATAATTAACAAATGCGCTTTGATTTTCCCCTCTATTTTTAAATTATGGTTGTGCTTTTAAGGTAAATATCACAAATCTTTACTGCAGTGTGAAGTCATACCAGAAGGATATTGAATTTAGAGCCAGAAAACTTGTTTCAGTCCCAAGCCTCACACTCACTGCATAAGCCACTAATTCTCTGTTATTTATTTTTATATTAGGGAGGTTTTATTTAAAATCTCCTTGTCATATTACATGAGAGAGGTGTGTTAAAACTTACCTGTTTCTCCTTTTGTTTCCCTCTTTTTTGCTTTATAAATGCAAGTAGTCGCATTCAACTAATTCAGTGGCATTGTGGTAAATAAAGCACAGGAAGAAATAATCCATGACTACTAGCATTTGCCCATTTCTATGGTGTAAATAATACTACTAGGATTAAACAAATACGGCATTACTGAACAGGAAGAGATATACAGCAACTATAACAAGCTAGTCCAAGTCAGCTGCAGGTCAACACTGGCAATATCCTGTTTAATCAATTACTTTGGAATTATGAAATATCTGTTTTAACTCTAGTAATGCCACTTGCCTTAATATCTATTTTGATTATAACTTGTACAATTATACCAGCTTTCTTTTGGTTAGTTTGTGTGGTATATCTATGTCCTTTAAAAAAAAATAAATAACCTCTCTGCATCCTTTTATTTAGTTATGTCTCTTGTAGTAGGTAGTTATATCACTAGTATCACGGCCTCTCTAGGAAAAGTTTGTTCTTCAAGGACGTCTGTATGTAGGAGGTTCTTGGTTTGTGTCTGTTACAAGATCCCATCTTCCCAGTTAAGAGTGAGATGTTGGTATCTGTTGGACTCAGTCCCCAGTCCTTTGGTGTTGGGCTGTGGTGAGGTTATTACCCCCAGAGCTTCCCAAGATTGTCACCGAAGGAAGAATAACAGATTACAACAGATATGATATCCAAGCTAAAGCAGTATAATTAGCAGTAATAGCATCAAGCACAATTTAGAAACTGACAAACTGCAGTAACTATTAGTTTTCTACCTTAAATCAGAGGAGCAGACTCTATAGTTACATAACAGGACTGGTTGTAAATTAGGAGCTTCTATACAGTGTTTCCCCTTGGTAGAGTGGTTTTACCCTGTGGTGGGGACATTTTAAAAAGTGGGTAAAGAAAGATAACTGAAAAGGAAGTAGAAGCAAGGCTGGAGGACAAAGGTTGATCACAGGCAAGCTTTGGTAAACTGAGAAGAGGGCAGAAAAGAAAATGAAGTAGTAAGCAAGGGATTATCTGAACTTGGTCTCTGGGTTTGGGTTATCGGAGTAATTTTCTGTGGCTGGAGTTCTCTCCAGCCATTTAGAAAAGAAAAAGATTTTTTTAAAGGTGGGGGGCAGGGAGCAGCCCCACCTGCCTGCTTCTATTCCGTGTCTTTGTCCCTATGCACAACGCTGGTTCACCTAACTTGCCTTAACCTGTTGGCTCCTATTGTTAATGTTGCCTCGGACTTTCCCACCCCGCTAGTCGCGCCTGTCCTTCGTGTGCACCCTACTCAGGGTCCTACTGTGTGGTCGGCCCTCACCACATCGCCTGGTTCCGGTGCAGGGAGAAAGAGTCAGTCACCTGGATTCTTCCCGCAGGGCAAGATGCTGGGTCCCACTATTAGTTATGTATCTTGTAGACAGCATAAGGTTGTATTTTTTTATTACTCCACTTAGATAATTTTAGAATTTTAGTCACTTAGTGTAATTACTGTTCTACTTGCACTTGAACCTGCTAACTTACTATTTTGTATTTGTCTTATGTCTAATATTTTTTCCTCCTTTACTGCCCTCCTTTGAATCGGTAGAGTATTCCATGTCTTTTAGCCATTTGCTATGCACTACCTTTATTTTCTTTTAATAGCTACCCTGGAGACTACAGTAAGTGCCTTTAACTTTGGAGGGGTTATATAAATTAGTACTTTTCCACTTTCCAGACAGGCCAGGATGTTACAACATTTTTATTCCTTTTAGCTTTTACTGAAATTTTGGGATATTATTCTCACATTTTTTATCATACATACATGTAAAACCTTAGCATATATTGTTGTTTACTAATATTTTTAGCTGGCAAAATGCATTCAGTTGCACTTGTTTCCCTTGCCTGTATCTTTTTTTTTTTTCCTTATTACAATTCTTTCAGCGGGGATAATTTGTTTCCTCTGGATCCACTTAAGGATGTCCTAAAATGTGGATCTACTGCTAACAAACTCTATTTTCTATTTGTCTTAAAAACTATTCCCTTTGTCTCTGGGGCATTGTTCTTGGATACAGTATTCCAGATTCTCATTTATTTTCTCTTAAAGATGTTACTTTATTTCTTCTAGCTTCCATTATTTCTGTTAACACACCAGCTTCAAGTTTTGTATTTGCTCAAGTGTGAACACTGTGACTTTTTTTCTTCTCTCATTCCTCTATCTCTCCAGTCTTGAAGACTACCCCAAACTCCAAGACATTTTCTGCTCATCAATTTTCTCAGGAAAAAACATAAAGGAGAAGGTCCAGTTCACTTCAGTGTATTTCCTTTGTATTTACTAATTCTGTAGTCCTGGCTGCTTTGAATGATCAATCTATCAAACATCTAATTTTTAGATTTGTCCAGATTTTATAGTTGTTCTTAGCAATAGGTTTGGTATGGTACAAGCAATTCTATCATAATTAGAAACAGAAGTTTCCCTATTTGTAATAATGGAGAAAAATCGCTGCCCTTTATTACATTTTTTTAGTAATTGTTGTAGAAATTGCAATATTAATCTCCATCACAGTCTACTTAGAGCTAATACTAACTTCTTGTAAAATTGTATGTTTGAACTTTGTATAATTCCAATAGCATATTTCTGTTTAATTCCTTTATTTTTTCTATTATTGTTATGATATATATCTATATATATTGTAAATCTATAGGGTTACAATTTTTGCTTAAATGGTTGGCTTTTAATTATGAAAAAATGTAAAATATATAAATATTTTTCCTGTAGGTCCAAGTTGTCATCTGATGTCAGTTCCTTTCATGTGAAGGATTTTATCATTTCTTATAGTGTTGGTCAACTGGTGATGAATCTTTGGTTTGGCCCTTATTTTGTTTTTATATTTTGCAATACTAGGGATTAAACTCAGGATCTTCCTATTAAACTACATCCTCAACCTTTTTTTACTTTTTGTTTGCGATAGGGTCTCACCAAGTTGCTCAGTTACCTAGGCTGGGCTCAAATTTGCAATCTTTCTGCCTCAGCCTCCAAGAGTACTGGGATTACAGACCTGTTACCATACCTGGATATTTCACCTTTCTTTCTGAAGAATATTATGGTTGCAATTTTTCCCAGTTTTTTGGATAAATTAGTCTGATATCTGCTTGTCTGCAAAGTTTGTGATGAGTAGCTACTCATTATTCATGTTGTTCCCCATTTGTAATACATCATCTTTTAAGTTATCTTTTTATTTTTCTTTGGTTTTCAGTAATTTACTTGTGACATGCTTACTTTATATTTATTCTACATAGAATTAATTGAGCTCAAGTATAAAAGTCTCTACATCATCACAGTACATTTTTCACCTATGATTTTCTTGTGTTATATTAATTCTTATATAGTAACACTATGATTATCCAAACCAAATACTATACACAGACAGGTAACTATCAGTCAAAAATAAAATCTATAAATTCACAAAGTAAACTAGAGACATTTTACCATTGAAAAATTAAACTAAAGGCTAAAAGTTACAGTAACTTGATAAAATTTTCTATCAAAAAAATTCTAGCCAGGCATAGCAGCACATGTCGGTAATCCCCAGCACTCTCAGAGGCTGAAGACAGAGAAAGGCAAGTTAGAGGCCACCTCATGCAATTTAGGAACTTAGTGAGATCCTGTCTAGAAATTGTAAAAAGGACCCTAGGTTCAATTCCTAGCACTGCAAGATAAAAGTATGGTAGTAATGCCTATAATCTTAGCACTTTGGGAGTGTGAGACAGGACAGCTGTGCCAAGTTTGATCCCAACTCAGGGAGACCCTGTCTCAAAACAAAAAATAAAAAGCATTAGGAATTTGGCTCAATGGTAGGGCCTTGGGATAAATCCCAGAAACACACACACACACAAACTAGTAAGATTATATCAAATATGCTGTCCACAGAGGCACAGTTACTATGAAGCTAGTAAATTTAAGCTTTAAGGCCCTTCAAAATGTGTTCACAGAGAAATGTTTGTAAAGTTTACAGAAATATAATTTTTAGTTCTTTTTCATATAGAAGATCCTAAATTGTATGAGATTCAGTCTTCACACAACCAGATCTGCCCTGCTTTTTATCTCAAAAGAAACACAGATGTACTCCTTTCTATAGGAAGCATGTGTGTTTGCATGGTTGATGATTACCTTAAAATAAAGGAAGATTGCTAGTGGCACAAAAATTACCTGAGCCAGGCATGATGATACATCCCTGTGTTGCAAGCTACTCAGGAGACTGAATTTTGAAAGTTTGAAGCCAGCCTGAGTGTCTTACTTTCTCATTGCTGGGACAAAGCCCACCAGTTAAATGAAGAAAAGTTCATTTTAGTTCAGTTTATAGAGGTTTCAGTCCACAGTTACCTGGCTCCAAAGCAGGGTGGCACGGTGGAAACATGGCACAAGAAAAACAGACCATGGCAGGAAGGCAGAAAAGTAGCCAGCAGCAACCTCCTTTTCCCTTTTTATTCTATTCAGGCTATAAGACCACTGATTGGTTGCCACCCACAATGGGCCTTCCCATTATCCATACCCAGAGCTATGCTAACCCCAATGAGTGAACTAATCCAGTATCACATACCCATAATCCAGTATCGCACACCCATGATCCAGGCACTTCCCAAAAGCCCCACTTATAAGCACATGAGCTTTTGGGGGGCATCTCGATATGGGCCACAATCCTGGGCAACCTACTAAACCCTGTCTCAAAATAAAAAATAAAGAGAGAGGGCTTTATTCAGCAATCCCTAGGTTCAATCTTCAGTAAAGAAGAAAAAAACAAAAAATATAGTGTTTGGCAGCAAGCACTTTGGCAGACCTCATTTTCTAACCAAAATGTATAAATTTGGCTTTTCCACACAAGACTAGCAGTTTTTATAGTTTCAAAAACAAGTGAAAACTATGCTTTCAATGTATAGTGCTGTACCCAAGTGTAACTTTTTCCTCGTGACCTATATAGTAATTGGTTGATAGGTATGATGAAGTTGTTTTCAAATCAGCCTGCGTACACAATTATGCAATCTGTGTATTTTGGATTTAGAGTCCTGGCATGGTTCTAAGCCAAGTTAGAAAAACGGTTCCTCTATAGAGGAGAACAACTGATTGGAAATCTAACATATCACTTTGCTGTACCTAGCAGTGGGATTTCAGGACTACACACAAATTCAAAAAGTAACCATGTTAAAAAATAATTTTATTTATTATCTACATCAGGAAAAATTTATAGTTCAAATGCAAGAAAACTTCTCACTTCTTGAAGCAAACATTGAAAACTCAGTTTCATGAAAAAGACATACTTCATCAAGGATAAAATCTTCCTCAACTATTAGGAAATAAAAACTTTATTGAATTCACATTTGAAAGAACTCAAACCATTTAACTATTGATACAAATGTCATGACACCATATAAAACAAATTTACAGTTTAATTTTAAATTATTCTCTATATAATTCAATATAGCACAGAAAAACAATGTATTTTTCTTTCAAGCTTTCCTACAATAAAAGAAAAAACTATACAAAACTTTATTAGTAGACACTAGCAAGGTTTTGGCTTAATAGTTGGAAGCAGAAATTAAAGTTAGAATTTCTTTACCTTGCCTTCACAGCAAGTATTATTCTGGCTAGTAAAACTTCCTGCTTTTAGGTCCCAGTTTTAAATAATAATAATAATAATAGTTTTACATGTTTTCAGAAAAAAATTTCCAAAATGTGTCTAGAAAACTGCTTCACATATTTCTATACAGCAAATATTATGTCTTCTGTATCAAGTCCTAGAGTTCTGCAATAGTAATAATCCCAATTTTCAGATCTTTCTAAAGACTCGTCATTTATAATTCAATCTCCTAAATCATGATGTAGCTATTTGGTCCAAATAATGCTTTGCCAGTAATAGATCTAGTCAATCCTTTGGAAACAGTTACTTGTGAGGTAATAATAGATGAATCCAAATCACAATGTAAGCCAAGATCCTCTGCTTAAGAATAATCATACCCAGAACCAATCTGTGGTTTCTTCTCTGTCCATTTCTGTGACTCAAATATAGAACCAAGCTCTTTATTCTTTACAGTATGAAGTTGGCATCCATCATGGAGAAGTTCAACTCTGCAAGGCCTGCAAGGCCCTGGTGACATATCCTTGGAATACCTGTCAATTTTCTCCCCTTTCTTTCTCATCCGAGTTAATATATCCAGGTGAATGAGAATATTTTAAAGTACTATCAGCTATTACTTGAACATTTTTTTAGACAGCATCTTGCTCTGCAGTTCATATTGACCTTCAACTATTCATTTTATAGCCCAGGTTGAACTTGAACTCCAAGCAATCCTCCTGCCTCACCCTCCTGAGTGTGCCACCACGCCTGACTCCTCGAACTTTCCTTATTCCCCTTTGTAGGAGGCTCCCTTGCCTTATCCTCCAGCTAACACCTTTTCATTCTTCAAGTTAGCTCCTTAAGAAACCTTCCCTAACTGTCCCACAAAGGAACGCACGCTACTTTCATGTTAGGTCACATTCTGTATTCTACCATTTGCTTCAGGGTTTTTGCTGTTTACATACCTTTATCTCCTTACTTAACTGTGATATCTGTGAAGGCAAACTACAGATTTTAATGTTTATAATCATATAGTGAAGCACAATGCATGATGTATAAGTGCTCAAGTCCTTCATGTCTTATTTTATTGTCATATACTAAACACTATGCTCTGAGTTGGCAATTCAAGTTGGGCAAAATGGTAGAGTCCCTGTGCTTACAGTCTGGGGGAAAAACTGATGCTAATCAAATGATAATCTCAATGGATATATAACTGGCATAAGTGCTCTGTACACACACACACACACACACACACACTGACGTAGGCTGGGGTTAGGGGAGAGGTGGTCAAGGATTGCTTCCCTACAGCAGTAGTGTTTGACTTATCTGTGAAATGAGTAAGCAGAGATAAACCTAAGAGAAGACAGAGGCCAAGATAATGACCTTTGCATGGCTACAGTAAGGGCTTAGTTCTTTATACAAAGAACAATTAACCATTGAAAGTTTTGAATGAGATTACTGACATTGTCATATTTTGATATGTACAGATGTTCATGCTATAGTTTACAAAATACATTGAAAAGAGAAGTATTTATTGACCTGATTAAGTAACTAATATGCTTACCTAATCTTGAGTATTCACTTTATGTTAACCCCATTTAACTGAAACTTGAGTTTCAATAACAAATTCAAACTAAAATATAGACAGTACATATGTAATTTCAAATTTTCTTATTTTAAAAAGTAAATAGAAAAAGGTAAAATTAATTTCAAAATATATATATAAACTTAATATATCCAAAATACTATCAACAGATAATATAAAATTATTGAGATATCTTACAGTTTTTGTTGTACTAAGCCTTTGAAATTCAGTGTATATTTTACACTTAGAGCATATCTGTATTCAGATAACCACATTTCAAGTGTTGAACAGCATTTGTACTTAGAGGATAGCACACTGGACAGTACAATGTAATGAGTTCACCCAGTGGTTCCCACTGTTACTGTTTATATTCCTTAAGGTAGTGTATATAAAAGCTGAGGTATGCCTGCAATCCCAACACTTAGTAGGCTGACTCGGGGGGACTGCCTGGAATTCAAAACCAGCATAGGCTACATAGTAAGTTCAAGACCAAACTAAACTACATAGTGAGTCACTGTCTGAAAAAAACAAAACACCAGAAAAAAAAAAAAAGAATGTGAATATAAAAAAGACTTTAGACATCCTGGAAAATTCTGAGCATACCATGGAAAGTCCAGAAGGAACATTTGAGACACCACTCAAAAATTTCACAAATTCCTTATCATTGCAGTATTGCTAAAAATTTTAATCCGAAGACTCTGAATTCCTGAAAAAGACAGAAAACTAACAAAGATATACTGCTTCCCAGAGTCTTTAAATCCAACTGTAAAGATGCTACCTATGTAAGGGGATGTGAGTAATAGAGCCTACCTGAAAGACTATGAGAAGCCCATAGATGAAAGGGAATTGAGTCCCCTTATAATGAGGAAAGCAAAGCCTGGAGTCAAAGAGGGATACTAATGGACTAAGGAAGTGAAATGGGAGGATAGAATCTCTGAATGTGCCCTTTTCTACTGCCACATTACCCTGGATGGAGCGTGGCCAACTCCCATTTGAGGTAGGCACAAAAACACCAGGGTCAGCTCAGCACCTGCCCAATGAGCCAGGATAATATCAGGGAAGATAATGACTATGCATATAGGTTGGCTTGAAATTGATGTCTTCCTTTCCTTCTACCTAAGGTCTATCTAGGTGATTACCACAATAGCTTTTAGAAAAGGGATGGCAAATGCAGGGGTACTGGGAATTAACTCAAGAGGCATGTTCTCTTCTTAGGAGGACAGACTGAGTGTGGCAGAACCCTGAGAGTAATATGACAGGCTTTCTGCCCTGAGGCTCATCCACTCTGCTCCATGCATCGTTAGAAGAGTCACAATCCGAGTCCTAGGCTTTTCATCCTACCTTTCAAATATGAATTACAGCTATGCTTACCGATTCTAAAAAGAGAATATCAGATAACAAGGGAAAATATTTCAACATCTTAGGAGTGTAAGTTCAAAAAAGGTTTTTAATTGGATAATTTATGCTAGAGGAACTGATGTAATGGACAAAAAACTGAATGGACAAAAAACAGCTCGTTTTGAACAAGCAGAATAAATACCTACAAAGAGATAAGAAAGGATTAGAAATAGATAGCAATATACACTGGGGACAACAGTTATGAAAAAATATAGTAATTAAAATGAACTTAGAAGCCAGACAACACAGATTGTATACAATCAGACAACAAAATAGTAAGATTTTAAATTACTTGGGGAACTCTCAGAGAAAGTATCTGAAATCAATAAAGAGACGGAAAACTAAAAATACTAAATATTGTAAGAACCCTGATAACAAAACCTGACATTACAAGAAAAGAGAAATACAGATGCTACTCAATTTACTATGGGGTAAGTCCTAAGAAAACCATCATAAATTGAAAGTATTAGTAAAAAATGTATTAAAACTGGATATGGTTTTTGTAACAGAAGTTTGAATCCGGTTAAGTTGTGGCTGTATGGTGTCTAGAAGTTGGCCCATTCTGGCTCCTCTTTCACAGACTATGAATAGAGCAATGAGAAACACACAGACTACTCCAAACAGACCAACATAAAGCCAAAAGTGTGCCTTTAGATAGCTGAATGGATTTAACTGTTTTAAGGCATCAGAGAATTTGTCCCAATCTTGAATTTGCTCATCAAATTTTTGGGTTTGCTGGGATACTGAAAACACCTCCTTCTGGTGAATCTTGATATCCATAGTAATATTTTTATGGATAGCTCCTTGTACATGTTTCTTTATATCCTCCTAAAGATTCAGAGATTTGTTACAAGGCAAGGGAGTTATGCAGAAATGAGTAGACTTGTAATGGCACTTTAATCCTAGCAATAGCAATAGACTCTCAATTTGGTCTCCCATCCATAGCACAGAAGTTTCCAGCATGCTAAGCTGTGTATGTAAGTTAGCATCTATATTACACTGTATTTTCCATGCTTCATCAGCAGTCTTTGTCCAATTATCTATGAAATGAGCCATTTGCAGAGAATGTGTGATGGTCACTGAGGAAACTGCCACACTGGAAATTAGGAGAACCAGAGAAACAATTCCTGCAATAATCAAGCCAACTATTCTTTTTGTCCTGTAGGTCAGATGTTTTACTAGTGTATGTAACAAATGTGATGCCAGAGATTAGCACCACATTTCAGTAAGATTAACAGGGATCTAAACTCCTGGCATATGACCCATTATTAATAATGTCTGTCCGTAGGCAGCACCTGGGCTTACACAATGACTCAATGTACAATTTAAGTACTTAAAGGAATTAACATTCCAAGATACAGTGCCATATAGAAATACATAGGATTATAAATGCAACTGGAAGGTTGGACAATATCATAATGTTTTAACTTAAGAACTTGCTTATTATTTGATTTTATGCCTTTGCCAGTCCATATACTTCATTTTATTAAAGGTAGTGCCAATTTCCAAAAAGATTGTTGTATTGGTCCTACTTGTCCACCATAGAGTAAGCATGGCATAGGGGTACTAATTTCCAAACCAGTTCAATTTACAAGTTGACCTGTAGGTCAAGATGATTTAGTAACATTATCTGAATATGTCCAATTTAGGATCTGACATGGGTCTGTCCTCTTTACCCTTCTAATGATTTCTCCCCATGTGCTCCAATCAATAAACTCATATTGTCCTATTTTTCCTTTAAGCCCTACATTGGTCCAACAAGCAGTCCAAGGCGAAACAGCATCTTCATGTATTTTTTTAAAAAACTAATTACAGAGCAAATAGGTATCTTTGGCTTCCATAAATCTGTCACACTCCTGAGGTAGGTGTAGAGCCCAGGGTGATAATAACCAGTTGCTCCAAAATGTGTCCCACCCAAGATTGTGGACGAGCAACATTGCAATATTCCAAGTGAACTTTAACATCTTCAACACATAATGATGGAAAGACAAAATGTGAAGTATAATTAATAATTGCCTTGTCTGGCATATCAGTAGGGATGACTGGGCCTGGAATGGCATCTAACTTAGGGCCAGTCATGTCTGGTTCATGATAAATCTCAGGTGGAGAATCTGCCCAAGTAATGGGACTAAGTAATGGTGGATTAGGGACACAAGTCCAATACTCTACTCCTGAAACAGGAGTTATACATAAGATACTGTCAGCAGGGCCATTAAGGCAACCAAAAGATTCTCGGGGGTTGGTGGAATTCCCCTTCTGGTAACTATATCTAGTCTCACAAACTGTTGCTTGGAGATAATTCTCCTGAATCTCTCATCTTCTCTCCTCTTCTCCTGGGGGAACTGGAGGTGGATCTCCTGGTTGATTGGCAGGTCCCTGGGGCAAGCCTTGAGGAGCAGGCTTATTCTCTGGAGGGCCCAGATCTGGGGAGCCATCATGCAGGACTATCTCCAGCAGCTGTCGTGTTTCCTGCCAAGGTCGTACATTCCTGGATGGCAGCCACCTCATGGATCCTTCATTGTTAAGACACAAGTATAACCTTGCCCCCATGTTATTAGCTGTACTGGTCCTTTAAAGTTTAAACTAGGCACAGAAAAGGCAACAAATGGTCTATCTGTGAGAAAAAGAGGAACATTAAAAAAGCAGTCTTTTAAATCAATTACAATGAAAGGCCAGTTTCTGTGAACTGTAATTGAATTTGGCAGTCCTGGTTGTAGTGCCCCCACAGGAAGTAAACAAGCATTTACAGTTCTTAAGTCTTATAACAACCTCCATCTGCCTTATTTTTTTGGAATAACAAACACAGGAGTATTCCAAGGGCTGAGTTTTCTAAATGTCTTAGCTAGAATTGTTTCTCAACTAATTTGTGTAATTGGGTTCCTTTCTCCTTGTTAAGGGGCCACTGCTCCACCCAAACAGGGTCTTTGGTTTTCCACTGTAAAGGCAGAACTGTTTTGGGGGTAGAAGTATCAACGGCCCTTATCAAAACATCTGCTGATACCCAATACCATGCCTACTGTTTTTAGGTGCAGTCCTTGAAGGCTCTTTGGTTCCCTGTAAGTTTTTTCCTAGACCTTTGTCTTCCTGATATCCCAGTTTAGCCATCATTTGTCTAATTCTAGGATTTGAATCTGTAAGTTTAATTTCAGAATTGGAACTTGTTTAATTTTAAAATCAGAATTACTAGTCAACATTAATTTCCACTTTTGTAATAAATCTCTTTCCCACAGAATAGGTGCCACATATGGTAAAAAGAAACCCTTTTGTTAGTCAGGTCCCTCATAAGGCAAGGGTGAGGCATACTGTAGAACATGCTGAGGGGACCCCAGTCCTATTATGGAAATAGGGGCCCTTTGTGTTGGCCACACGTCAGGCCACTGTTCTAATGCAAGTACAGACATGTCTGCACTAATGTCTAGTACACCTTCAAAGCATTTTCCATTAATCTTTACAAAACACATAAGCCTGTTTTTAGTCATGTCCTGTGTAAAATAAATTTCTCTTTCTGTAGTCTTGCTCTGAGGGTCTTGCTCCCTCATGAGCTGTCTATATTTAATAAAAGGATTATCTATAGGTAACAAAATAAACTACATCACATATTCTCCCTGTTCAAAAACTCAGAGATTCATAGCGATATAGGGGAATGAAACTCCCAGCCTACTATATATCCAGTACAAGTTCATGCTCTCTAAAATCACAAAATGAATTTTAGGAACAACGAAAGTTAAGACCAGAATATATTTATTGAGAGAAAAAAAGCTTCTGTCTGAGAGACAGAAGAGGTCCTGAGTGGATTGCCAAAGACTCTGTCTTTTCTAGGAACTTTTACAGAGCAAAACCACGAGGTGAGATGGGTCCAAGATGGGGAAAACAAGGGAATTCACAAGGCAGATGAGCATGAGGTGGGACAAAACTATAGTCAACCAATAAGATTAATTGTTCAGGTAAAACTGACCATATCAGGGACTATAGAGTTGTCCTAGTTTCAATCCCCAATTAGAAAAAAAAAAACTCAAAAACAAAAAACCCCCACAATTACAACTTCTAGGAGATACTGTATAGGAGAATATCTTTGGAACCTTATGCTAGTCAAAACTTGATTACTGTAACACAAGAAGTGCAATTCATTAAACAGGCTAGTACATTGGATTTGACTGAAAGGTAAAATTTTTGCTCTTTAAACGACACAACTAAGAATATGAAAAGCCACAGAATGGAAGAAAATAATTTGTAAACCATGCAACAATTTGGCATTAATCATCTATTACTGTGCAGAAAATACCTGTATCTTAGCAGCTTAAAACAACAAATGTTGTTGGGCATGGAAGTACCAGGTCTCTCTCTGGAGGTTGAGGCAGGAAGATGGAAAATTTGAGGCAAGCCCTGGCTACATAACAAAACAAACAAAAAGCAAATTTATTCACAACTTAAGATAACCACTAAACACCTATAATTAAAAAAAAATTGACAATACTAACAATACTAAGTGTTGACAAGGATGTGGAGCAACTGGAATCTCTCAGCAAGTGGAAATGTAAAATAGCACTACTGTGGGATATAATTTAGCTATTTCTTAAAAATTAAACATTTACTACCTTATGGTCCAGCAATTCCACTTCTAGGTATCCACTAATGGTAAAAAAAAATGTTAACACAAAAACTTGTATATAAATGTAGAAATAGTATTTTCATAACAGCCCAAACTGGAAGCCATCCAAACATGCATGAATCTAAATAGTACATGTTTTGAAGTCCTGTATCATTTTCAATGTTTTGTTTGGTTTTATTCTGTTTTGTTTTTTTTTGTTTGTTTGTTAGATTTTATTATGTCTGAAGGTATGGACAGTTATTTTGAAGATAAGATATATTATGGTATCCATTGTTGATTTTCTATTATCTTGTGCTGAAGTCCTCTATTGCTTTCATTCTTTTGTTTTGACTGACTTTATTCTGTTTTATTTTGTTTGGTTTTATTCTCTTTAAAATCAAATTTTAAAAAATAGCACATGAATGAACAAATATGATATATAATGGAATATTATTTATCAATAAAAGGGTACACAGTATTAATACATATGGTACTACACCACAGATTCTTTCTGACATTTAGCCTCTTTTCCTACTGTAAAAATATAACATAGCCTGAAGATCGCTACAAGTTTTGAGACTAATTGTCCATATAATTCCTGTGGGAGCTTCCTCCTCACAACGCATGGGAAGACTTTACTTAACTCACCAAAAACTTACTTTCATGCTCCTTCCAGTGCTACTCTAATAGTAGTACTCCAACTAAGGTTTCAAAATTATCTCAAGGCTGGGGATGTAGCTCACTGGTAGAGCTGCACACTTAGCACATGAGAGGCCTCAAATTTAATCCCCAGCACTTCAACAAACAAAAGACACCAAATTACTTCCCTTCCTCATTCTGCTCACCCACTTGAAATTTCCATTCCCTGACAAATGTGTGAATGCCTTACAAACTAAGAAGGTCTGAGGGGATTGCACAAACAGGCCTACAGCTAAAAGTCCACTTAGTTTCCTTAGTAAGGAAAATAGATATTTCAGTTTCTGAAAATTAGATGAATGTGCCTAATGCCCAGAATGTGGTAAGACTTTTTTAAAAGGCCTTGAAACAGATGTAGCTTTTGGTTGGGTTGTTTTCTTTTTGTTTTTTATTTAAGTGTGTGGGAATGCACTTAAATCTATTGCTGGGCATTCAATTTATGTTCCAGTCTTTAAAAACAAGTATATATTTAAGAATATAGGTTGGTGCAGGCCTGTAACCCCAGAACTTGGGAGGCTGAGGCCTGAGGACCACTACAAGTTCAAAGTCAGCCTGGGCTACTTAGCAAGTTTAAAGCCAACCTGCACTACAAAGTGAAACCCTGACTCAAAAAAAAAAAAAAAGAAAGAAAGAAAGAAAGGAAAAGAAAAGAATATATAAAGCTGGGGCACAGGCCACAAAAGCCAGCCCCCATCTCACAAAACAAACCAAACATACAAAAAAACCAGTAAAGAATCGTCTAGAGCTAGGCGTGGTGGTGCATGTCTGTAACCCCAGCAGCACTCCAGAGGCTGAGGCAGGAGTATTGCTTAGAGTTCAAGACCGGCCTGAACCACATGGGGAGACCTTCTCTCAAAAACAAACAAACGACAAGAACAAATACTACACTCAATTAGCCAAGCAAGATAAATCGGGTAGAAGTACAAAGTCCCTGCGATGAATCTTCCCATCGTGTATACCTAAAGTGTACCAATAAAACAGCAAAAAGAACCGTGTAGAACCCTAGGGGCTGAAAACGGGATGTGCACTGTTACTCGTCACAGACTTGAAAACTGACGGCGCACACCCGGAACCTATCACGAGTGCCAGCAGCAACACCAAGGCGCACGGTCGAGCTTGTGGGAGTCACGGGCGGCTGCCCGGGCTCAGGCAGTCTTCGCGGCGACGCCTAGGCACGTGCGGCAGTGAAGACACGGGAGCTGGGGACGACGAAACGTCACGCCGTCCAGCACTTTCCAAGAGGACTGGATTTAATCCGTTAGTACAGACGAGGTGGGTCTTCCCCTACACGCTTTAAAGAGCTCAGGTCTCCCCGCTCTATTCGCACAGATTCGCGCAGCCAGAGGACGCCTCGAGGTAAGGCGTTGGCCAAGCCGGAGGCCGGAGGCGGGAGGCGGGAGGCGGGAGTCCCAGAGGGTGCGGCCTCAAGAGTTTCTCTCAGAGGGTGGGGCGGAACCGCCGCTCAGCCGTAAAGAACTCGACACGTCGTGAAGTGCCGTGCCGCAGAACGGTGCTTTACGACACCCCGAGCGCTCTTGCCGGTGGTTCTGCGCCTGCGCCTGCTGTCCGCACGTGTACCGCTGTTTTGCGCCTGGTGGACCCGCCTGTTGCTGGGGTGCAGCCACTTAGAAGGACGAAGTGTCTGCGTGAGCCAGGGCTCGTGAGCTGATGGCATTTGCTGCTGAAAATGAAGGGGCCTCCGGAGGAGGTCTCCAGAGGGTACCTGAGGGGGCGCGGCTAGGTCTTGAGTCTGGTAGGGAGGTGGAGGTCTGGGACTTAGCAGGGATGGAGGAGCCCGGCGGAAGAGAGGAGGGAGATGGACGTACAGGAGTGAAGATAGAGGATGCAGAGGAAGGAAGTGAGCACAGGGCAGTGGAGATGCGAGTGGACTTATCAGTTGTGAAACAAGAAATTATGGACTGGTCGGATGTAGAAGGCAGCATGTTGGCTGCACAGTGGGTAAAGCAGGAGGTAGGGGATGGGCCTGAGGTGGAGGATGAGAAGGCAGGCGTATTGGAGGTGAAGCAGGAAGTGGGTAGTAGTTTGGTAGTGAAAGAGGAGAAGATGGATGAGCCAGACGTGAAGGAAGAGAAAGTGAAGGTGAAGGAAGAGGTAATGGATTGGCCAGAAGTGAAGGAAGAGGAAGGTAACTTGGAGATAAAGCAGGAGATGTTTGTTGATCAGAATATAAAACAGGAGGAGATGATGGGTGGAGTGCGTGTAAAAGAAGAGGAGCATTTCCTGAAGAAAGAAGTAACAGAAGATTTAAAGGTGAAAGAAGAGCCTCAGATAAATCCCCCAGTGGGCTGCAAGCGAAAACTGGCCATGTCAAGGTAGGGCTGGGAGAAATTCGACTGTAGGAGTACAGCCGAGCAGTTGTTTTGTTTTTGTCTAGGTTATCAGAGAGCGGTGAAGGGGCATGTTAAATAACAAATTCAATGAAATTATGTGAATGGGCAGTGGGTAATGGTCAACTTACGAAGTAAGCATTCTGGGAACCACAAGACCTTTTGGAACCAAACCTGGCTAATTTGGTAAACTTGTCGCTCAATATTGGTTTAAAAGACGATAAAGATGAGAAAGTCTAATAAAATGAACAATGGCAAAGTGGATTGAGTTAAAAGTAGGCAAAAATTAACTTAAACTTAGTGAGCTTCTATATATATATATAGTAATGTTTATTGCTTTTAATTTGCTTAATGTGTGATTTTGCTTGTGATAGCATAGGAAATGAAATTGTGGTCAGATTGTTGGAAATATTACTGTCTAGAACACAATGAGCCAAACAGAAGTAGCTGTAAAAGCTTGTCAGTATCCCATGGTCATAGAGAGCAGACAGATGATGGGTAATAGCATTTATAAATTGTTTTGATGCCCATTCTAGGTTAGGTGTGGAGTTGAGGAAAAAAGACATGAATGGTACTATTTAAATTTGTGTAGGTCTTACATTGTCTTCTTTTTCTGCTATGTATGTTTTTAAAATATCAAAACATAATTAGGAAAAGAGTTCTAGTTACATACCACCACAGAGTGACCAGATTGCCAAGATAATACAAGTTAAAAATATCAGCGAATAATCAAAAGTGAGGTGATTTTTTGAAAAACCCTAATTTTTTTTCTCAAATCACATATCACAAACAATGTGGAAAATGTAGATGTCATTTGGAGATAGTTTCATAGAGAATTTTCAACAGTGTTTGACAGCTGTCAAGTATTTTGTCAAAGTTGCTTGCACATACTTTTAATCACTATGAGCATTTGTCTAAATTATGACAAGGAATTGAATCAGCATTCAGAGTTTGTGAGTAGATAAATAGAATTAATATTTGATAATTTAATGTTGCATCTGGATTTTTGTAGGTGTGAAACTTGTGGTACAGAAGAAGCAAAGTACAAATGTCCACGTTGTATGCGATACTCCTGCAGGTATACATGTAACTTTTCTACCTTGCTACCTATATCTGTATGCTTCTTATTTCAAAATATAAAAATATTTCTCCTCTTTGTTTCTTCAGCTTGCCCTGTGTAAAGAAACACAAAGCAGAACTAACATGTAATGGAGTTCGAGATAAAACTGCTTATGTTTCAATACAACAATTCACTGAAATGAATCTCCTGAGTGGTAAGCCATTTGATGCATAGCAGACTAGTGCTTCCTGGCAATTGATATATATCACTTGTTTATTTTTCTATTCTGAAAATTTTAGATTATCGATTTTTGGAAGATGTGGCAAGAACAGCTGACTATATTTCTAGAGATACTCTTTTGAAAAAGCCAATAAGCAATAAACACGTAAGTAATTCCTCCCAATTAGTTAGATTCGTTGTTTTGTTTTTGTTTTTGTTTTGCAGCTTAACAGTGGTTAGGAGCCATTCTGCTATGAATACAATAATAAGTGGAAGAGATAAGAGATGAATGGGAGAGAGGAGATGTATAGAGGAATAAGAAGTATAATTTTAAATAGAATTAAGTGCATATAGAAAATAAAGAAGGTTCAGGGGATTAGAAGAATGAAAATGGTGTTTCCTGGGGTAATGTTGCTAGGGGTTTGTTTTCGATACAGTAGTTAGGAGAAGCTTCTCTGAGAAGTGTTATTTAAGCAGCCATCTGAACAATAGGAAAAAAACTAACAAGCGAACACTTGGAGGAATACTATTCTATGTAGAGACAAAAGCAAAAGTAAAAACCTGAGTTAGGAACAAGGTTGGTATGTCTGAGGAATTAAGCAAATTGACTGTGGAGAATGTTAAACATGAGGTTAGAAAAACTAGTAAGGTTTCTCTTAAGTGAATGTAGAAATCAGTGGGAGGATTTTGAGCATGTTTGCTTTTTGAAAGACCACTCTTCCGATGTGTGGACTTCAGAGATTAAGAATGGAAGATGAGAAACAAGGAGACGAGTTATGACGTCCTATAGTGTCGCCCATGTGAGATGATGATGGCTTCAGTCATGCTGTTAGAATTAATTGGGAAGTGATTAGATTGCAGTTCTGAAAGAAGAGCTAACAAGCTTTGCTGTTCAAGCACACTTAATTTTCATACGCTTGCATCCTTTTTTCATTTAAGCACTTTTCAAAATTAATGTTTGAATATTTGAAGTATTTCATAACTGGTATTCTAGAAATATTTTAGTATTGTGATTAGCTCACATCACAGATCTATGTTCATTTTTCAGAGAACATTTAGTATTGGAGTTGCAGAAACTTATGCCTTTTTTCCCATCCTTTGCCTGACTAGCTTTCATTTTCTTGTATTTCTTAGATGTTAGTCAATAGTTGATTGTGTGTTATAAATATCATTTATTTTATAATTATCTTTTCATCTGATAGGATCTTTTAGTGAACAGAAGTCCCTAATTTTAATATAGTCAAAATTATCATGGGCTTCCTTTTGTCGTCTTACGTTTTTTTACAGAAATCCTTTCCTACTTTGAAATTAATGATAATATTTTTCATAGTTTTTGTGAAAGCTGTATAGCAGTGAGGGCAAACTTTTTAGAGATCTCAATCATACAAACAACTCATTGTGGCACACATGCTGTAGGTTTGCCACCACTGCTTTATAGTATTATGTTTCACTTTTTTGTCTTTAAACTAGAATTGATTTTTGGTGGAAGTCCTGTTTAACTTTACATATGGATAATCCACTTTTCCTAGCACTGTGTGCTATAAAGTTCATCCTTTCACTACTGCTCTACAGACGCACCTTTGTCATTTATCAATCATCCATGTATGTTTTGGTCAGTTTTTGGCCTGCGTATTCCATCCCGTTAGTCAACTTGTCTATCCTGCAGCAACTCTCCACGCTGTCAGTTACTGTAATTTTTTTTCATGCAATTAAAGAAGTTTAAGTGACACATGACTGTGCATATTTATGGGCTGTAGTATGTCATTTCCATACACGTATACATTGTGTAATGATCAACTCACGGTAATTATATCCATTATCTCAAGCATTTATTATTTCTCTGTGGGTTTTTGGAGGGTGGGGCAGGTAGGGATCAGATGGAGCCCACTCTCCTGATGGGAGGAAAGGAACTGCTCAACCACTGTAGGGACGTTTATTTATACATTTAGCAAGATAAAAATCACATGGCACCCCTTTGCCTGGCACCCCATTGCTTGGATTGTCTTGGAGCTTGGTGTTTTCTGGGGTAGAGCAGCTTGTTCATGTGGTTTGCTCCAGGAGCTCTTTGTTCTCCAGCCCGCCCCTGTACATGTGACCAATCTCCAGCTTTAGTAGCTTCCTGCATCTCCCTCTTTTCTGTTTTGTAGTTGCAAGCAAAGGGTGGTCAGTTGAAGTTGGAGGAGCTGTGTTTGGAGAACTTTGTAGATCTTTTTATTCTTGAACCTTTTTTATTTTGAGTGGATTTAGTGGTTTAGGCTAAAGATTTTCAGTCCAAGGATTTAAGTCCTTGCATTTAGCAATTAAAACCCTGTACAGTCTATTAATCCATAACAGTTACTAGTGTAGCCAGCAATTGTCAGAATGTGTTAGTGATTGGAGTTTCTTTTATAGCTAATACTTACTATGGCATTACTTTATACCTCTTGTAGTTGTACTTTTCTGCAGGATGTTAAAGACCAGGGTAAGATGAGACCTGTATTAATTACAATCAGTCTCTTGTTATCTATCAAGGTCAGGTAAGCCTCCTCAGGAACTACCTTGGAACCCTGCAGAGCACCTCTTAGTACTTCTGTCAGTGTCAGCCATCTGGATGAGTCATGGCCATTGCTTGACCAAGTTGCTTTTTGTGAAAGCTTGGGAGACTTTTTTCTTCCCCTGGTCACTATCCTTAAGCACAGTACGCACCAGTGATCACTTTCCTTTGTGATCCCACCAGGGACTCACCAAGTATAGGATGTCACAGCAGAGGTTCTCATATCCTGGGTCCTCACTGACCGTGGAGGGCTAGGGCGAAAATGTTGACCATCCTTTTATCCCATCTATCTCTTTAATTACATCCAGAAAAGATTAATGACATTACATTGTAATTGAGGTAGTAAGCTGAATATTAGTATCTTATCTAAATATTAAGCACCTTAGAACTTAAAATGGAATTGTTATTTTCTACTAATCATAGATGTTTTAACATTCTAATCCCTATAAAATGTTAATAGTTGTGTATTTTACACAGAAAATTAGAAATAAAGCTATCATGATGACATTTTAAACATTTATTATTTCTCTTGTGGCCATTTAGAATCTTCTACAGTAAATTATTGTTAACTTTATGTACTCTACTCTGCTATAGAGCAGTAGAATTTTTTCTTCCCAAGTATGTTTTTCTAATCACCAACCTCTCCCTAGCCCCTCAGTTTTTTACCAAACTCATAATCTTTGATAGAGTAAGTCCTTCAATTTTTTGTTCTCTAGCGTGTGACTAGTCATTGATTTTTGCAGTTCTGTGCAGTACTAAAGAATTAGTCTAATTCCATAGTCCCCTCTTACCCTCTTGGGAATTTTGATTGGGTTATATTTATTTTGCAGATCAATTTGGGAGATTTTTCTTTACAATATGAATCTTTAAACTTAAGTGTTGTATCTGAATTTTGCATTTACCTGAGTCTCCTTTAGTATCCTATGGGTATTTTCTCAGTAGAGACCTTACACATTTTTTTGCTAGGGGCATTCCTGGCTTGCTTTTTTTTTGAATGGTTCTGAAGATCAAATTCAGGGCCTTGAGTTGCATCTTCAGCCCTTTTGACACTATTTTAAATGGCATTTGATTTTTAATTCTTTCTCTTGCACATAAGGAGTGAGATTTTTGTCATTTATTTTACAGTAGGCAACCATATTAAAATCTATCCCAGTACCTTACCTATAGAGTCACATGATTCCCAGTTTGTTTCTTCCTAATCTAAAATTTTTCTCTTCTTCTTGCTTCATTGAAGTAACTAAGAGGACCATTTCTATGTTGAAAAGTCCCAATACCACCTTTGGTTTGAAGAGTCTCTAGAAAGATTCACAGGTCTCAGCATACAATTGTACTCACAGCTAAAAGTTTATTATCATGAAAGAATGTGGAACAAAATTAGGAAAGGGAGGAAATACGAGGAAATCTGGAGGAAGCAGGTCACGAGTTTCTATTATGTGTCTTCCATTGGAGTCACATGTATGTAGTTAATTCTTCTGTTAATAAGTTGCAATAGCACTGGTGAAATACTTTCTATCAGAAAGGCTCACTGGAAATTCAATGCCCAAGGCATGAATTGGGGACTAGTCACAGAAGCATCTTCCACCTAGCATATAGCAAAATTTCAGAGCCCCAGAATAAAAACCAGGTTTGATAAAAGCCACAGTGATAAAAAAATTTACACATAGTGATGAACCACTATCATTTTAGGGAAAGTTTTATGTCATTGTATGAAAATGTTTAATATTTAGTTTCAGGCTTGTTATATTAACTCTTCTATACATTTTCATCTTGTTCCTTGATCTTAGAGGGTAAACTTTCATAATTCTTTTTCGAGATCTAGCTTACTAGATTAAGGAAATTCTAATCCTGGTTTGCTAATAAATTTTATAATGAATCGTGGTTATATTTTATCACCTACCTTTTTCAGTAGTTTATTATTTCACTTTTGTCCTTTTAACCTGTCATTAATAAAAATGTGAGTAGCCTTAATTAATCTTGTATTTTCTGCATGCTAATTTTGCATGGTATGCTATTATGATAACCTATCATTCTTATACTTTACAGAATTTAGTGTGTATATATTATCCATCCATTTTTTATTTCTGTTCATGAAATTGATCTGATTTTCCCTTTTGATATCCTTATATTTCTATATCAATATGGTTTTAGTTTCATAAATTTAAGATGGTTTCTGTTTTGTTTTTGGACACATTGACTAATATTGAAATTACCTTTTCCTTGGGAGTTTATAAAGATTTATCACCAGTGTGAGCATAGAATTTGGGCCACTGAGATATATTTTTTCCTGTTTCCAGGACTGTTCAGTCTCTGTGTCTCTTGAGTCACTGGTAGATTTAATTTTTGTAAAAATTTGCACATTCAGTTGAAATTTTGATTTGTTGGAAGTTCTTTGTAATATTCTCTTTTACATGTCTGTGGGAGTTAGAGTCATTTAATTTATGGTATTGGTTGTGTCATCTTTTTTTCTAGGTCAATTAATATTTCTTTTCTATTTTGTTAATGTGTCCTTTTCACTTTTATTATATCTTTGTATTTTTCTAGTTTATTTTGATATTCTTTTTCTAAAAATAAAAAAATAAAATTCTTAAGATACATGATTGGGTTATTACTGAATCTTAATATTTACTGTATTTCTTTAATCTTAATATGTAATTATTTTTTAATATTTACATTCAAGAATATAAATTTCCCTGTTACATATCTTACAAGTTTACTCCAACTCTTAAGACTTAGTTAGTTCAACTTAACTCGCTCTGATGGTCAGTGGAATAATACATAATAGAGCCAGATGTTTTCATATCCCATTTTGTAATGCCCACAACATTGGCTACTTTAATATGGTCTTGTACCAGGCCACGTGGTGGTTCCTTCCTTAAGTTAGCTATCTGTCTAGTAATGAAATCAGGGGGTATGCCCCAGACTGGTATAAAACCACAGAAGTAAGAGGAAAAATTTCTGGGTCTAGGGATGTAGAGTAGCTCGTTTGTTGAATATTTGACTAGCATTTGCGAAGCTTTGAATATAATCCCTCACGTCCCCCAGAAAAGAGAAATATCTCTGATATTTTACCTTTGGCTTATAAGTCAAATGGTTAAAAGCACAGGCTGTGGAACTGATGGGCCTGCATTTTAACACAGGTTCTGTCTTTCAGAAATAGCTGTATGATGTTGGAATTTCACTAATTCTTACTGCTAAAATGGGTGTGACCAAGTATACATGTCTCATAGTATTTTTGTAAATATTGAATGAAATTTTGCTTTGAGTTGTTTGTGAAACATAAGTACTTAGTAAATCTTAACTATTATTGAACATGATTTTACTCATTTCTGAATCATAAGACATTTTAAGATTAATTTATCTGTTTTGTTTTATTAGATGTACTTTATGAAAAATCGTGCCCGAAGGCAAGGTATTAATTTAAAACTTCTACCCAATGGATTCACTAAGAGGAAAGAGAATTCAACATTTTTCGATAAGAGGTATGTTTCTAAATTAGTATACCGGGGTTTTTATTCTTGTTTTTGCTTTTGTTTTTTTTAAATCAGGAGCATCCTTCAAGGTTTGGTTTGTTGGATAGGATTGTTACACAAAGTATGAATTCTAAACTGTCACTGTCAATGATGTGATAACTTTGGTAGTTGCAAGTCATATGAGTAATAAAAATTGGGACATGAAATATTTGTGTTTTCTTGATACTCTTTGAGATGTTTCTCAAATATCAGTGTGCATAACAAATCACCTAGGCACCTTACTATGACTTAATTTCAGTAGGTCTGGCTTGGAGTTGTGTACTTCTAATGGGCCCTCTAGTAATGTTAATTGTTTGAAAACCATACCTTGAGAAGCAGTGATCTAGAACACTCTCAACATTAGAAATAAAAAGCGTTCCTCAGCTCCCAAGATACTGTCAAAGTATTTCAGAAGCTTTAGGACAAAGTAGTGAGTCAGCAGAAACACTATACTGTTAAAATTAAAAGCAATTTAGCTTTTCTTAGCCTTTCCACTTTTGAATTCTTAACAGTACTTCATTTAAAAGCTGGCTATGGAGGAGGAGATTTTTAAAACATTAGAGGGAACCTTGAGTACAGATAATACCACAAAGATTGGTTTGCTACTCTTTCAAAGTATTAGGCTGAAAAAGCACAGGAGAAGACAGGTGTGGTGGCTCACACCTGTAATCCCAGCATTTGGGAGGCTGAAGCAGGAGGATCATTGCAAGTTCAAAATCAACCTGAACTACATAGTGAGACCCTGTCTCAAAAAGACAAAACAAAAAAAGCACAACAGTACAGAAAGGAATAGGATTCCAAAGTAGAATGCCCACTGTTATCTATGCATTCTACATCTGTTGGTTTAACCAACTGAAGGTTGAAAATACTCAGAAAAAATCCAGCTTCAGTATGAAACGTACACACCTGTGGCGTTTGTTTGTTTGTTTGTCATTCCCTAAACAATATAGTATAACAACTATTTACATTGTTTAGGTGTTACAAATCCAAGATGGGAAGATGTGCATAGGTTATTGGCAAATAATATGAAAATAATATCAAAGGGACTTGAGCACCCACAAATTTTAGTATTTGGGAGGGCTCATGGGACAACTAAACTATATAACTAGCCAAATAAACTATTGGGTGGTATCTTTAAGAAGTCATGATTCTGAATGTATAGTCAGGAAACCTGTGCTGGTCCTTCCTTCATCAGCCTCGTAGTAACTGTGTGGCCTTAACCGAATGACAGTGATGCTTCGCTTGACAAACAGTTATAAGCTCAAACTTTCCAGTACTCAAACAGCAAAGCTCAAAAACATCTGTTTGGTGTTTGTAACTTTGCTCAATTATTGAAGTCAAATGAAAATCGAACTTTAAAAAACTTGTACAGGCCAAGGGAGTCACACGTCACATCCCGCCACGGACACAAAGGGGTGTAGCTTCAGTCTGAGTACTGCTCTCACTTAGAAAACATATAGTGCATATGTTAGTACTTTAAGACACTCACCATTGTTTTTTTTTTTTATTTGCCCCATTTTTGCATAAAATATCTTAACCATGGCTCCAAAGAATGTTAGTGGTACCAACTGTAAAGGTAAGAGGAAACCAGAACCATGATAGAGTTAAAGAAAGAAATCATTGCCAAATTTGTTAAAGTCCTGGAAAAATGAATTTATAAATAATTTTTGGGCTTCAGAACCAATTATTTGTTTTCTTTTCTTTCTTATGGGAACAGTATGTTCAGTTGTCAAATTTCTCCCTGTTCAAACACTAATTTGAAATAAATCGAGTTCGACAGCCAAGGTATCACTATACTTCCTTTTTCTGAACCCTGTTTTTATTTTTTTTTTAATTTATGTTTGTTTTTGTTTTTTCAGACAGGGTCTCATTATGTTGCCCAGACTAGTTTCAAACTCCTGGGCTGTAGTAATCCATCTCAGTCTCTCTAGAAGCTGTGACCAGAGGCACTCGCTGTTGCACCATGTGAGCCTCATCTTAACAATGTAGTAGTTGGGCTAGGTAAACTTCGAAGTCCTTTTCCAGTTTACTCTTCCAGAAGTTGAAGAAATGGCCATCAGAATTATTGCTGAAATAGAATTTCCACCTTTTCAAAAGATGCTGTATAACTAGAAGATGATGCAATCTATTTATTTCCTATGTTTCAAGAAGTAATTATAAGAGTAGTTTTTCTTTTTTCCTGGCAGGTTTCCAGAAGTAGAGTAATTCCTTACATTTGTCAAGTTTGAGATGATTCCTTTGTCCATTTAAAAACTAACATATTTAGAAATTAACATAATTTGTTTGGAATTTAGAACAACTGGTTTGTATCTCAAGTTTAAAATGTATTCTGTTTTATAAAAGAAACCACTGAGAATGATTGTAATTCAAATTCTCAGTACTAAAAGGGATATAGCTCCCGGTATCACATTTTTGTCTCTGTGCATCATGAATATATGTAAAAAAAAGTTTCTTCAAGAGTATTACTCTTAGTAGTCAGTGTATATCCTAAGTTATTGTGTGCCATTTTATAATTTCCTTTTTTCTTCATGTTGGGGATCAAACCGAGGTCATTGTACGTGCTATCCCTGAGCTCTACCTCTAGCTCTCTGAAAAGTAGTTTTAAAAAGCTAAGCGCTCCACCCAGGTGTTTTGGCACACACCTGTAATCCCAGCATTTGGGAGGCTGAGGTGCGAAGATCACAAGTTCAGGCACATCCTGGGCAACTTAGCAACAACCTGGCCCAAAATAAAAATAAAACGTCTGAGAATGTAGCTCAGTGTAAAGACTCAGGTACCCCACACACATGCGCGCACGCACACGCACAGTGACCCGTGTAAAGTTTAAGGTACAGTTGTTCTGGTAGAACTATCAGCAAGTTACTGTAGGTAGCAGGAGGCATAATAGGTACCTTAGAAAAATACTAATTCTAACCAGACATCCTTTATAGGAGTTTTTGACCAATATGAATCTGAATCTATTAAAATCATACGCAAATTATGTAATATGTGAATTTTTCTAAACTTTCGTAGTCCTATTACCAGTGTGTAACGTAGAAAAATGCATTTAACAGAGATAGATTTTACAGGACTATTGAATTTGCAAGAACATCATAATTGATAGCTTTAATGAACAAAAGAGTAATAAATGCTTACATTAAGAGTCAGTTGAAACAAAGCAAGATTTCCATTTTTCTATTAAAAATATGGGAGTTTGATAAGGAAATGAATCCAATAGGAAGGTCCCCTGCTTATTTTGGAGATCTCAGAGTACCTTTTTAAGAAGAGTACCTCTTTCAAGATAAATACTTTATCTTTTCATAGAGGTTATAACTTCATGTTCACTTTCACTTACTGCCAACCAAAAACTATTAGAAAAAAATGTGGAAGATCTATAGGAAGAATACTGATATCATAGTATCCTTATTTCTGCCTATTAAAAATTTGCTGTTTCTGTGACCTAAAGAGTTTATTGCCTTAAAACCCCTTTATCCTTTGTTTTATACAAGTGGGAGTATCTTGGATCAGAGTTTATTTTTTTGAATCAATTTTGAATTCATTTTCTAGTATAACTCACCTCTACCTGTGTTAGTCTCTTGTGCTAACTTTAATGCTTTCTTGCTGTTTTTCTTTTGCTGCTTTTTCTTGGTTTTTCACTTCTTTTCAATTCTAAAAACTCGGAATGTATATATTCTGTTTTTATGTATGACAACTCAGTGACACTAATTTCTATGAACTACTACATGACATAGTAACTACCATTTTTCTCAATTCAGTATATTATACAAGGTTTTATCCACCCTTCTCCAACCAGTGCCTTGGAAATTTTCTTCTTAAATTATTAATATTAACATTATGGACAGACTTGCTACCTTTTTCTTCTATAATTAAACATAAAGGAAATAAACCTATCATTTTTCAGTTTTGTCAGATTAACATTTAAAATGTGTTTACTTGTCCTGTCCACTGTAACAAAGTACTTATTTTGCATGCATTTGGCTTAAGAATATGCACCTTTCTTTATACTACTACTTGATTCTGTAAGAGTTTCTCATTTTGCATGTACTTCACTAATTTGATTTTGTGGCTAATCCAGCTTACACATTTTCATTCTCTCATGACTCTCAGAAACCTTCCACATGCTCTAACATTATTTACTTTATCATTGATCATATGTCTTTAATGCCCACTACTATAAAATGTTTATTTAGCATTTTACAGCTCTTCTGTGTATACTAATATATCTATTGCAAGAGGGACATTTTTTTGATTACAGAAGCTAGGTTTGTTTCTTAACTATGGTGTTATGACCCTGTCAGCAGTTCTTCTGAGCAATGGGGTCCAAAAACATTAAGGAGCTCTTCCAAAACGCAGAACAAAATTGAAGAATGTCCAAATGGTTTTTTGTTCACTTTTTTTTTTTAAATGTCGTAACTTCCTTTTAGGGTTATTTTCCTCCTTTCTTTCAGATTTTCTTTAGTGAATTGTGACAAAGAATATGTTTTTCAGTTTTTATCTGAAAATAGAAAGAATGGCTATCAAGAAATCAGATACCATAATAACAAATGCTGTCCAGAGGTGGGGGAAAAAGGAACATTGTTGCTGGAAATGTAAGCTTGTACTTGCATATGAATGTTTATAGCAGCACAGCTCACAGTAACTAAATCTTGGAAATGGCCTATCTGTGGTTCAACAGGTGAATGGATAAAGAAAATGTGGTATTTATACCCAATGGAGCATCACTTTGCCATAAAGAAGTATAAATTTGAGTCATTTCTAGGAAAATGGGTACATCTTAAAACAATAATGTTAAGCGAAATAAGTCAAACACAGAAGCTTAAAGATCACCTGGTTTCTCTTAAATTTGAGAAACCTGAAGTATAATTAAAGGGCAGTTTTTGTCCGAAAATATCTTTATTTCATTTTTTATTTTTAATGGAAATATAAGAAAAAAAAAGCACACATCATTAGTCTACCATGCTTGAGAGTATGTTATTTTATTAGCACCCCAGAATGCATCTCCTTCTCCCTGCATAGTTAATAGTCTCACTAACTTCAAACTTTACAGATCAGTCTTGCCTATTGAATTTGTTCTAATATTTTGTGGAATTTTTCAAGCGTAAAATAGAATTTTGTAGTTAATATTCACATACTTGCCACCTGGATTCTGTCATTAACATTGTACTGCAGTGCTTTATTCCATATTTATCCTTTGGTTAACCAGTCTTTTTGATACACTCTGAAGTAAATGCAGGCACCACTCAAATGATCCCTGAATATTTCTGCATCAAGTGTACATTTACTGAGATTTAACAAATACATACCTGTGTATAACCCAGTCCCTATGTATATATAGAACATTACATTATCACCACCCTAGATTTTTCCTGGCCAGCTCTCCTTTTTAGAGATAACCTCTTCTAACCAACTCCCTCCCAAGATTTGTTCTGCTTATTTAAAATTTTATATATTTGGAATCCTGTACCTCGTGCTTACTTTTGAATGATAGTTTTGTTGCATATAAAATATCTTAAGTTGACACTTATTTTAGTACCAGTTTATTCTTTTGTTTTCTCACTTCTTCTGTCTCTACTGAGAACACTGTGTATTTTGGGGGGGGGGTTTATCGTTTGGATTCTGGTTTGGTTTTTTTGAGACAGGGTCTTCCTGTGTAGTTCAGGCTGGGCTTGATCTCACTATTTAGTCTCAAACTCAAAGCTGTCCTCCTGTCTCAGCCTTTTGAGTGCTGGGATTATAGGTGTGCGCCACCACACACAGCACTGAGACCCTCTTTAATTTCTCCACATGATGCATCTCAAACTGTATGAACATAATTGTTTGAATCCCAAATCCATTTGAGAAAACTGCAGTTACACATTCTCAGTTAAAATTCCCTATGTCTTCGCTCATGACTCCTTGCCTTTCTCTAAAACATGAACCCAGGATCACCAGTTTTCCTTGTCATGTGCCTGTGCCAGTAGATAGAATTTTTCTGGTTCATCCTTTCACTGGTTGTATGCATTGGTTTTTGTTTGAAGTGTCCAATATATATATATATATATATATATATATATATATATATCTCCATGGTTAACTTTAATGGATAAATCAGGTACAGTGAGAGATTAGTAATAACAACTAGTGATAAAATGGAATACTTGTAGCAAAATACTATAGTAAAATTTAGGAGAATATGGTCTTTCACAAAATATCTTATGTACTGTACTCATTCTTGTGATAATGTGAGATGATTTAATGCCTACACAATGAGTAGAAATGAAGTGTAATGATTTCTGGTGCAACACGTTGCTGTCAGTCAAAACATATTTTTTTTATCATATCTTCTGTTCACAAACTTAATACCTTTTCCATCTTAAATAAGCATATGCATGCTGTGACCATAGCTTTTGTAGTTTGACATTTAACAGCAAAACTACCACAGATTTCCTTTTTCACAGTTTAATGGATAGATTCGTTCTTCTAGATTCTAGCAACCATAGCATATGATTTTTTTCTTTGCTTAAGTGAAGAATTTTTCCCTTTTTACTTAAAAGGAGCACTTCACAGCTTCTCATTGGCATGTCCAAATTGCCAGCATTACTACTCTTGCACTTTAGGGGCCACTGGTAATAAAACAAGGATCACTTATTGAATGCAAGTACTGCAATACCGTGATAATTGGTCACAATAGCTACTGTAATAGCTGCTCCCTGTTTTATGAGTAGGTAGCATATATGCGGTGAATACACTAGACAAAGGGATGATTTTTGCAGAAGGGCACAAAATTTCATCACATTACTCAGAAGAGTGAGAGCAGTTTAAAACTTTTAAGTTGATTACTTGTGTGGTTTTCCATGTAATATCAGACCACAGTTTACCATAGGTAACAAACCACAGCAAGCGAAACCACTGGGAGGACTGCTGTACTAATGTGGTGGCAGCCATTACCTTTAGAAGAGGTGTTTTTATATTGCTGTAACAAAATGCTATGGACTGGGTAATTTTTTAAGAGAAGTTTATTTGCACTAGTGGTTCTAGGAGCCGGAAGAATAAGAAATAGACAAGGCAAGCTGTGAAAGGATCCAGGATTGGAGTTTTGTGCTGTTTTATACCACATAAATACATGAATTTTAAATTTTACGGATTTTTTTTATCCATATCTAACACTCTCATGTGTTTAATGTTTTGCTAGTGGAAACCATGGGTATCAAACCTGGTGACTGTATTAGTTTTTCTTAGATATATGTCTCATGTGGTTGCATAAGTAGTGTCTCATTTCATTTTTCTTCCTATTTTGGCCAGAGGTCAAGTGCAGAGGGAATATATTTCAGCTTATCATTTGGAAGAATGAATCGAACTGAGGGATTCCTCCCAGTATTCCTAGTTGAGTATTTCTTAAATGAAATTTTTTGGATTTGGGGATATTTGCATAGATTTTATCCATAGAGCATCCCTAATCTAAATATCCAAAATCTGAAAGAGACCAAAATGACATTCAAAAAGTTTTCAATGTTAGAACATTTTAAATTTTTGTATTAGGAACACTCAGCCTATATCTTTATGTTTTGCCTACCTTTGTCTCCACACACTGTTCTTCCACTTTCAGGTTAGAATTGCTGAATTTTTAACTTCTCAGACCATCTTTTTTACCTGGGTTCTTTAATTCTGTATGCATTTCATTTGTGCTTACAAAATTAAGATCAAAGTATGTTTGTTACTAAACACAACAGTATGTACTAATATTTAAGAGCACTAGTCCTGTTTTAGAAGCTAGCCACTAGATGTCTCTCTTGTAAAGAAATATCAAACCTTTTACAAATTGAAAAAAATTCATTTTATTCTTTGTATATAATTAAAGCATTCTAATTATATTGCAACGAAATACCTATCAATCCCTTTATAAACGTCAGTAGCACTTTTTTCCTTAGTTAATGTGGTAATCCACTTTGTAAAGGACAGGATTTTTATAAATATGATACCTTTATAAATGGTATAAATTTGTACTTTGCTGCAAATTGACTGTAGCAAAGAGCAAAGGAAAATGAAATGATGGGTTTAGCAGTTGGGTTCATAAAGAGACAAGTGGATTTGCAGTGAAATTTGGGAGATTACATAATGGGTGCTCAGTACAAACTTGTTGACTGATTGAAATGTTTATAGCTCTGTGGGGTTTTTTGCTGTTAGAGCTTTGATATAGTTTGATGGAAAGACTTTAGAACAACAGCAAGGACTTAGGAAAACTGAAAGAATAGGAGCCTAATGATTCCCTTGTTGGGCCTTTTATTTACTACAACCATTCAGATGATGGTATGGCGTTCCAATGACAAAGTATCACAGTGGGTGAACCTTTTCACAGCAACAGAAAGCAGCTCTGTGGAAGTAGAAAACCAAACACTGGGTCTTCTTAGAGTCCCCGGTCTGATTCACTTAGAGAATTCTTTTCATAGTCATCAAATCTAACCCTTCATGATAATATGCCTCCTGAACATGTCCCTGTCATTTCATTTCTTTGGCTACAGCATTTATCAGCTGTATTCACCTATGTAGGCCCTTCTTGTCTCACTCTGGACTATTGAGGGGAACCTAAGTGCTGTGTGTGACTTTGGTATCGCCTCACTTCAGTCACTCATGTACTTTGCTCCTAGGTGTATCTTTATAAAACATGATTTTTGCGTAACAGTCACCCTCTCAAAATACGAATGCTTCTATGCCCGTAGTAGTCATTAGCTTATAGATACCTCATTAGTCATAAGCCAAGTTACCAGTTGTTGAAATTTGTCATCTCATCTGGCTTTGCAGTGTATAAAGATCTCAAATGTATGACCCTTCCATGGGCTGAAATTAGCACCATCTTATCCCTGCCTATTATGAAATTGCTACCTTTCAGGCAATTAGAAATGTCTATTTTACGTATTTCTAATTAAGCAAGATAATGTGAGTCTTCTTGTAAAAAACTTGTTAAAAATAAAAGGAATTACAGTTAATATTTTTTAAACATAATAAAATTTAATCTTATCATGAAAGTAGATTTCTTGAAAAGTTTCTCTCTGTGCCTATTACTATATCTGTAACGGAGAGAGACAATAATAGTGGCAGTTTTGTGTATAGTGGTTTTAAATTTAGAATTCCTGTAGAATTAACTGTGAGGCTGTTTCGAATGCAGATGCCTGGGATTGACCAATAGGATTTTGACTTCATTGGCTTTAGGGCAAATTTATTTTATAGAAGCACCCACCAGGTGATTTTGATGCTTATTTCTATCTGAAAACCAGTGACCTATGTGAGAAGACACTGATTTGAATCTCATTTCAGTCAGTGGGAAGACAAGTTGGCAAACTCGTAGAGCAGTGTGTGTTTAATGATCTGAGGAAGGATCAGGAGGTATAGTGGTGGGCTTGCTGCTCTTACCGTGAGGGAGTCTCACTTACTGAGAGCAGGAGACAGAAGAAACTTCCCAGGAAAGAATATTTTGGAAAGACCAGGAATATATTTTGGAAAGACCAGGAACACTTTTTATGTCATAAATTTTAATCCAGATAGAGGAAAAGATGGTCTGGAGGTGAGACTATCAGATATAGAACCACAGAGTAGCAATTCAGGACAGCATAAATAGATTTGCATTTCTAGAATCTAGAATGGAGTTGGTGAATGATGGGGACAAAATTGGAGAGAGGCCTGCTGTGCCATGCCAAGCATTTTAGGTAGAATCGTACTATAATCAGAAAATCTTCATGTTCCTACAAGTGATCCACATCCAAATATGAGTCTTTATAATCTGTCTTCTTTGATTTCCTAATGTATTCAACAAAGTGGATCCACACTGTTCTTCAAAATCCTGGAATGTCTTCTCTATTTCCTAACCATCTGTGAAAGTACGCATGATAGCTCATCTTTGCCCATATGTCTCCTTTGACTGAGTTCCTATAGTACATATTTTCTGCTTAGTTAATATGAAGCAGATGCTGATATTTAATATTAATATTCATTTTTGTTCGCATTTATCTGCTATCCTTTCTATTCTAGTATTTTTTAGTAGGAGCTTCATTAGCATTTTGAAATTGGCATTTTTTGTTATGTAGGACTTTCCTGTGAATTACAGGAAGGCTAGCATTCCTGGCTCCTACCCAGTAACATCTCTGTGTTCCCTGGTCTTAGAACACTCAAAACTGCCAGGCCGTTTCCAAATGCCCCTACTCCCTCCTCCCCACCCTCAGTTGAGAACTGTTTTAAGTACTCAAGTATTTATCAGTTATTTGAAACAAAATGTTCTTTTTCATTTCAGTGTTCACCTGCTAGATCCATTTTCTTAATACACTGTCAACTAAAGCCAATACCACATAGTTAACCTGTTTCCTATTATCATGTAGTACTAATTTTTAAGAGGGCAAAATATATAACTGGAACTTTTCAAAGTATTTTTATAATGACGTGAGACTTAAAGTTGTGGTTTTCATTCTCCCAAATTCTAGTTATTTTAATCCATACTAAGTAACTAAACAGATCCTTTATGTTCCTGCTTCCAGAAACACTATCATGATACTAATCCTCATAAAATAAGTTGCTTTTATTTTTGAAAGACTTCACATTTTCATCTTGAAATACATTTTAAAAGATTAAATAACCATAAGTGAAGGATTATGTAGGTATTTCCTACATTTGTTTTTTTCTTGAATGATTTCAGATTATGCTAGGTTTTCTTTCAGCGTTAAATTAAAATAAGATTTTATAACTGACAGTGGAGATGCTTTTTTCACGAAATTTCACCAGTTATTACTTGCTGATTTCAAATGTCATCACAATTAACAATTTTAATGTTCCTTCTTTTTCTGTTGTTTGTAAATGAAAGATGAAACCTAGTGAGAAGAAACCTTTAATCCCTGTAATCAGTTAGAATGCTTTAGGCTGCATGAAATAGGATTCCCAGTTCAGACTGGCTTGAGGTATTATCAAAAGGGCATGTTGGCTGTCATTACTGAATGTCCAAAAGAGGCAGGATGGACTTCAGGGTTATAAAAACTTACTTGTTTTATCAGGGGCTCACTTTATTTCTGATTTTTCACTGAATCTTCTTATTGTTACCAGGATACTGATGGTAGCAATCTGAGTTATAGCAAATATCCGTAAGGAATGCTTATCTGCTGGCAATAATGAACAGATCACAAACTCAGCCATTCCTAAACCACTTAGGTCACCTGAGCCATTGTGTCCAGGAACATATATTAATCTTGTTAAGCCAAAAGGCACCTACTCCTGGAGGGTAAGGATGGATCCATTCATTAAAATATGGTTATCAATTAAGAGGAATGGTGCTAAGAAGTAGGGGTTATTACCATTACAATCAAAATGTCTCCTCTGTTTTTTACAATTATTTTAAAATAGGAAAACAAATATTTAAAATAGGAGCAGTGATAAATTTGAATCAGTACAAAAAAATACATGGCTTATTGAACTTTCATTTCTAGAAAGTTCATAATAGTATGGTAAATTATAGATTCTAGAATTATGATATTCTTTGGATTCAAATACTGTACCAGCTTTGCCATTCACAGCTGAATAATGACCTTAGAGAAGTCACTTTCTTGATCCTACTTTAGTGATCTTATCTGTAAATGAATACTTTATATAGTGTTATAAGTATTAAGTCAGTTAATGCAGTACTATTTAGAAACATGCCTGACATAAAAAGCACTTTAATGAATTATCCTTATTATTATTGCTACTTGCTAGTATTCCCTGGCTAAAGGACCTATTGGTAGTTTTTATAACCTATTTGTTGTCTCTAACTTAATTATGTAGTATTCTGAAAATCAGACATATGGAAAGACTAGCATTAGCTTAGCCCAGGGAGTGTCTGGTCTGTTTCCTATGGCTAGAAGAAAACACCTGAGATCAGGTGATTTTTTTTTTAAAGAGAATAAAACCGAGGAAAATAATAAAACCAATCAAAACAGACCAGAGTAGTAAGTGATACAGGACTTCAAAACATTATGAAATCAACAATAGTTACCATAATGCCTCTTGTTGTCTTCAAAATAGCTGCAGATACCTTCAGACATAGTAAAAATCAAACAAAACAGAACAGAATAGAACCAATAAAAACAAAACAATGAATGCAATAAAGGACTTCAAAACAAGACAATAGTAAATCCAAAATGGCTACCATAATATATCTTGCTATCTTTGAAATGGCTGCTTATGCCATTGGATATAACAAAATCAAACAAAACAAAACAAGCCAACAAAACAATGAAAATGATGCAGGACTTCAAAACAAGACCATAGGGAGTCAACAATTGCCACCACCCTCAGAAGGAAATTCCTCCTAGATGCCACACTGTGAACTGCTATTCTCTGAACAGATGATTTATAAAGAAAAGTTTATTTTCATGGCTATAGAAGCTAGAAAGTCTTAAGAACATGGCACTAGCATCTGGTGAGGGCTTCTTGCTGTATTGTAACATGGTGGAGTTGTCTAGCATGCCTAAGGCCTAGAGTTTGTTACCCAGTACTGCCAGAAAAAATTGACATAGTAGAGGGCATTACATGGCAGGAGAGAGCACAGAGCAACATAGCCAGAGAAAGCTCCCTTTTGTAACAAAGCCATAAAAGTCTATTAATGCAGTCATGAAATAACCTGTGAGAGCAGAGCCCTCCGTGTCCAATCAACTCCCAAAGGTCCCATCTCTCAACACAGTACATTGAGGATCAAGTTTCCAACAGACGAACTCTTGGAGAACAGGTTCACACCATGGCACAGAGCCACTTAAGTTTAAAAATCAAAAGTAAAAATGTCAGGCATATTTGAGTTGACACAGTATGTCAGTGCAATTCTCAAAAGTAGTTGGAAACTTCCTCTTAATAAGTATCAACAAAAGCTAAAAGGTTAATGTCCAGAATATAACATGGCAGACACTGTAAGAGTTAAGTAACAGAATGGATTTCCCTAGAAACCCTTCATTCCACTCTTTAAAATTTTTGTTGTGGGTCTGGGGATTTAGCTTGGTGGCACAAGTGCCTGCCTGGCAAGCGCGAGGTCCTGAGTTTGATCCCTGGGACTGAAAAAAAATGTTTTTTGTTGTTGTACATTAACTATACGATAGACTACCTTCTCCTTACAGTTCATTCAAGGCCATTATAACATGATATTGATGCATGCATCTACTTTATCTCCACTAACCACTAGTTTCAGTGTAACACAAGTTTGCTTATAAACTCACGACAAAATATTTTCAGTTAAAGGCATTAAACTTCCTGATTCAGGATGTTGAATGGAATGTAAAATTCTAACATTGTTGGTAACAGTAACAGTTTGAGTACTGTATTCTAAACTCTGAATATACTTACTCATTTAATCCTGCGATATAGTCTTGCTTTGCAATTTTACTTAGAAGACAGGCACAAAGAGATTGTCCCTTGCTCAAAAGCACATTAAGTAATTAAATCGTTAGACTAGGATTCAAACACAGGTCCCCATAACTTTTCCCTATTCCACGTCTGAACACC
>RJWT010002861.1:0-22509 GCA_004365215.1 Cuniculus paca
TGAGAAAACTATGATAGGGAATACTTTATCTATATAGGAATAACAAGATTAACTATATCTTGTTACAAAAATACAAGTAAGACAAGTGTGGAATGAAATATTCATGGTAGTGGAGACACCACTACCTTATCAACTTAAAATTCATGTCTTGTAAAATAGTATTCTTTAATAGAGAATGAGAAAAACCAAACTTCCTCAGACTAATAAAAACTGTCACCAGTCAACCTATCCTACAAAAAATGGCAAAATGAGTTATTCATGCATAAGAAAAACATGTTATGGATTGAATGCTTGTGTTGCCCAAAATTTGTATGCTAAGACTTAATCACCACTTTGTCTGTATTTAGAAGTTAGACACTTAATGAATTAATTAAGGTTAAAATAGTAAGAATAGACCTTGGTCTCATAGGAGTAGTGTACTTGTAAAGTAAAATACCAGAGACATAAAGTCATGTTTTGCTTAGTATAGATACGTATGAACGTAAAATAGAAATATTTATAGATATGTACATGTACATGAGATAGTACCTACATATATCATCTTGCACTGTTAGCTAAGAGGACCTAAAAGCAATAATATCCCAATAACAACAAGAATATTTAGGGCCCATATTTTGGCTTCTAGTATCCTTCTCTAATAAGAGAAGAATGCTTGGAGAAGGGGCTGATTTAGGACTCTGACAAATGTATATGCTGAACCTGAGTTTCTTGTAGCGTCAGAACCCTCAACAAACAAACCGTACAGGTGACAGGGTCAGGTCAGAGTGCTATTGGAAACTTCTGGAAAGATTCCCTATAGTTAGAACTCAAAATATTTGAGCAACAAAAGGTAGTGTGAATAATAGTTTTACGTGTCAATTGATCTAGGCCATGCTACCCAGATATTTGGTCAATATTCACCTAGAAACATTATTCTATAAGTTCTTACAAGGCTAGATTTTATACAAACTTAACATTTAAGTCATTACACTTGACTAAAGCAAATTGTTCCCTGCCATATAAGTAAGCCTCATTCAATGGGTTGAAGTCCTGAATAGAAAAGAAAAAAGTTGTCCTCCTTTAAGAAAAGGGGAATTCTGCCAGCAGACTGCCCTTGGGCTCAAACTGCAGTGTCAGCTCTTCACTAGGTCCCCAGCCTGCTGGTTGGCAGATGCTGCAGTGTTTGAACTTACCAGACTTCACAATCATGCACACGAGCTTAGTCACATACGTACATACACACCACCCACACATTCGCGTGGTATATATTATAGGAATGTATGTATGCACACACACATATGATATATATGTAACTATATATAACTATATATACAGTTTGAGATAAACGCACGCATCCTATTGATCTATTTCTCTGCAGAACACTTATAGGTAGCATTGGATTCCAACTTTATGTATAACAATGTCCTTGATTCACTATTAATATAAATGAATGATTAAATTATTAAATCAATGGAACAAAAGAGACAAATCTCTCATAAAGAAAGACTTTATTTTTTTTTAATTTTAAAGAGGAAAAAACAATTTTACACAATTTCAAAACAAGATAAAAGGAGGTTAACTTTGAATAATCAATGCAGATTGATGTAGACACTCTTCTCCCAGGTAACTGGAGGTTAATCCCCATGCAGATTGTAGTCAGTGATTGGCTTCTAAAGACCAGTGAATGAAAAGAGAGAAAAAGAGCAATTTGTGGAGAAACCTGACAAATATTACCTGAACTGGGAAACTAAATTAACTTCAATATAAGTCATATTGATAGCAGGTACTGTTAGAATCACTGATGAGAATGACATTTCTCTTTTGTGGTTTCCCTCCCAAAAGCCTTAATGCCAGTCTAACTATGAAAAAAAAAAATACCTGATGAACTCCAGGTAAAGAGATTTCAACCAAACACCTGACCAGGACTGCTCAAAATAAGGCCGCTGAAAACCAGGACCCCCACCCCCCACCCCTGAGAAATTGTGGCAGCCAAGAGGGACCTAAGGAAACATGATGACAAAATGTGATGTGGGATCCCAGGTGAGAACTTAGGGCAGAAATAGCACATTTTGGTAAAAGCTAAGAAAATATGAATAAAGTACAGCCTTCAGTTAGTAAAAATGCATCAATATAGATTCACTTTTTAGATAAATGTGCTGTATTACTGTAGGCTGTGAATTGAAGAAAGTGGTTGTGGGATGTATGGAAACCATCTCTACTATCATCAAGACTTTTGTCTATATATCCAAATGAATTTCAAGATAAAAAGATGTATACATATCTGTGTGTATATATATATATTTCCATATATATATGGAAAATAGGAACTTGAATAAATAATGTAACTAGCTTGAAAACATATCAGTTGCTGCTTTCTTGTGATTAAAAAGTTGAACTTAGAAATTTCCATTAGGTAAGATTTGTCAGGTAAAGGACCCATATCTTAAGAATTAGAAGTTTTGAGTGTCTATGTGGGAAATCAGGACTGACTTGTGAAATTCGAATCTAAAATAATTTTGTGACTTTTGCATGTTTTTCAGATATAAAGACTAATAAAAGCATTTGATTGCTATTCCATAAAATGCATACAAAATGTATGCATTAGGACAGTTTCCTTGCTTTGTGTTGATGGGAAATCCATTTTTAACCATAAAGCAATTGGTTTTCATGAGTGTCATTTTCATGTATTACTGATCTGTATTCCACAAAGTCACCATTAAAGGATGGTTTGTTTGAGTGTCACCCACTCTCTCTTTAGCCTTGGGCTTTCTGGTTTATTCAAGCTACCAAGGAACAAAAATAGCTGCAGTTTTGGCAGGATCCATTCTCTCTTCCTATAGGGAATACTCACTATTTAGCAAAGAGCATTTTCAAATGCAAATGACCCTCCAAATTAGGGCAGTCCTCCTTCTTAGAGCCACTACTAAGCCACCACCTGCATGTGTTGCTATTCAAAGCCGATCTACTCAGCCCATATGCATCTCCTCCAGTGTTTTATTTGACAATCTGTTTCAGCTTCGCAAGGGAGCTAGCGAATTATGTATTGCTCATTTTGTCAAAGTCATCATTGATGACAATTCCGGCATCAAGAGGCTCATTTTATTCTGCAGATGTTTTTATCAAATAGAAGATAAATCATGGTTTCCCATTTCGTTTTGTGTTGTACTTCTGGGAATAACGGAGGGCACAAATAAAAACCTTTTCATTAATAAAAAAAGAAAGGAATGCACTCAAGAGGATCACCACTGCATGATTTTCAGATACATAGAGCACACACTGGTAAGAGATTATATTTAGTACCGGTGTAATAGGCTTGAGGGAGAAGTGATAGTGTTCAGGGAAAGAGAGAAGAAAGGAGGGGAAGTGGAGGTAATGTTAATTTTTAGATTCATTTTCTTTCATTCCTTTGGGCCTATTGGCCCCAACTTCACTTAGTTTTAATACAGAATTTAAATACTAAGACTGAGAACTATTCATCATAGTATCTCCTAGAAAGAAGCATTATAAAACATTCCTGAAAGGATAAAAAAAACAAATTAAGTTGTATAGCATATCTCTCATTGTGAGAGATTGCCTTGATGTTCTCTTGAGATATCGCTAGGATTTTGAGGTAGGCACCAAAGGTCAATAGCTCTTTTGATTTGCTCTGTAGAAGTCTATACTTTGATTTGAAAAGGTTAGAAAAGAACAATAACAAAAAACACCAGGTGTGTGAATCTGTCTTTACCTTCAGCTAGAAGGTGTATATAGCAGGAGAAAGTGAAGCAGAATTCAAATCAAGATAAATGTTTAATACAGTCACGCCATAAGCAAAGCACTGTTAGTCTATTAAGACTCCATGCATGTGATTGAAATGGTCAGGAATGCATCATTGCATTATCTCAGGTTGCTATTATAACATAGAGTCCAATTGGGGTTGACATCAGGACTTGGCATAGCAATCCGAAGAGAATGAACAAATATTAAGTAACAATGGTCCTTAATGATGTAACTACTATGTGATCACATGATGAGAATCTAGCAAGAGTAAATATTAGTGTGGAAATTCTCTGGAAGATGCTGGGAATCAAGAGAGTTTTAGAGCAATTGAGAATAGAAAAGAAAGCAACTGGTACAACTCAACCTTCACACATATTATCATTGCCGGTGACGTTGATTGTGTGCAAGTCCCAATATTATGCAGAAGTAATACTACTGAATTACAGTGAAAAATGCATATTATTACTCATTGCTTTCAAAACCCACATCTTGAGGTGTAATTCTGTTTCAGTATGAGTCGTGGAGGCTCACAGAGGGTACAGTATTTACCCGAGACCACATACACTGCTAGTCCCTCTGAATGTTGCTGGGGCTCAGTACACAGAGTTTGCATGCAAATAAATTTTGTAACCATAAAAAAATGCTGTTTACCTGTATAATTTTAATTTGTTCTGTTGGTATACAGTACATGGTATCATCTATTTATTTATTTATTTATTTATTCCATAACCATCATCAGGTATTTATTGGAGGTCTATTACAAACCAAGGACTACTCAGCAAGGGAGTGTGTGTGTGCATGTGTGCATGTGATTTTCCATCAGTGTAGCAACTTTTTTGGGGGGCTACCCCTACGTATAGACAGGTAATTTCTGTTCTATTCAGTTGCCCTTTCAGACCTTTCCCACCTTACCCAGTGTCTCTAGGAAACTCCTGGATATTTTGCATCAGTATAGCAGTTTACTATTTAAGGGAAAGACTCTTCCATATTTTCCAATTGTCTCCCATCAAGTCTGAATAAAACATAAGCTGATCAATATATAAAGCATCCATAAAACTGGGGCACTGCAGTGACTATACGCAGACTCTTTTTCCTCATTTTTACTTTCCTTCCTTATGATTTAATGCTAAAGTTAAGGCAAAAACAACAGAAAAACAGGAAAAGCCAATAAGATTTTAACAAGCTTTCAATAGACTGACAAAAGGAGATGGGAAACTAGAAACATGAAAATAATAAGCAGTAACTCTGCCAAGAAATACAGCCTGCAAATGGATCCTGAATGAGAAATTTACTTATTTATTGGCATCCTTCAGTTCAGTTTTGCCTTAACCATTTTTTCCTTCTTGTTTTGAAACCATTTGGATTTATTGCTTCTCCTGATGTTCTTTTACATTTCTGTTTGTTTGCTTTAAACATCTAGTCTCCTTATTTTAACATTTCTTTATGTAAAGATTTTTCAGACACCATTTACTCTTTTTCTCCACAAATAGTTGAGATCATCCAATGAACAGTTAGAGTTATTGTTAGTGCACAAATAGCTTAAGACAGATCGTAAAGTCCCTCGTGATCAAGGAACTACATAGTGCTGACTAGCTCTAGCAGCGACAGCAAAAATTTTTGTAAGCCAGATGCTTCACTTTCAGCTCAACCCCATCAACTTATCCCCACCATGTGAGAATCCTCTATTATTTTTCTGAAAAGCCTATGTCTTTCTGACTCTCAGAGAAATTCTGCAGTTTCTGGGGGGTATTTCCCTGCTTCATTCTGTCTAAAATTACATATAACTTAATATGATGAGGACATATGACAAAAGATAAAATTATGAGGGTGTACTATAAAAGATAAACATGGATTATTTTTTACCAGTCGTAAGCAAATGCAGATGCAGACCTTCAAAACAGAGGACACTAAAGGCCTTTTGAATAAGGTGCCCCTACATACAGTATGAGAGTTTACTTAGGTCTTTATTGTAAATAGAGGAAGTGAATAAAGCAGTTGTCTTTTCCTACAGAGCAACTTAATGAGCTATCTTTTTAGATATATCATGATTCACATTCCTACAACTTTAATGAAAAAGCTTACGAACATGACTCAATGTTAACTGTTTTTTTATTTTAATTTACTAATCTCCTTAAAGAATCACCTCTTTAAAACTCCATAAATACTCTCCTTACACTCAGAGTATTTACTACATAAGAAAGGTTGTTACATTTTCTCCAAGTTTTTAGCCTAGTATGTATAATTCAAAACCCTTTATGTAAGAACATTGTATTTTTTCACAGATACGAATAAAAATATGTTTTGGACTTATTTTGTGTTGAGAAAAATCACTTGCATAAATACAAGATGGAGAAAGAATAACTATCCAGGGGGTAACACCCAAAATCAGTGACCTCTCTAACCAGCAACATGGCAGTCAGTCCTGTGAACCACCTGTCCTCTAAGGAGAATATAACCACAGCAGAAAAAAATTGGAGACCCTAGAATATGGGAAATGATGGTTGTATTCAACTGAGAGCACAGCAGATCATAAGGATGTGCTAGTTTTTCAGGTAGTCACAATGAACAACTCCAAGCGATATGGCTCAGAGTAACAGAAATCCATTCTCTCACAATCCTGGAAGTTGGAGTTCTGAAATCACAGTGCAAGAAAGTCTGTGCTCTCTCAAAGGAGTCTAGTGAAGGAGTCTTCCTTGTCTCTTCTGGCTTTGGTTGACCATGTGCCGTCACCGGCATTCTTCAGTGGGTAGCTACATTCCTTCCACTTTGCCTCTGTTGTCCACTTTGAGTTTGTCTGCCTTTCTGTGTCTTATCAGGGCAATATGCATACTGGCACTAGAGCATACTTGTGTACAAAAACAGACCTTTTCCCTACTTTCACACAACGGTCAACACGGAAGACTTCTGTGACCTCAAAAGGTATGGGAGAAATCCCCACACTCCAAGCACCCAGTCAGTGCTGCAAAGACACCAGCAGGGTGTCCCCTAATTCAGTTGAGTGCCGGTACAATTTGATCCTGTCACTTCACCTGCTTTCCACTTCACATTGCCAATGGCAATATCTAAGTTGTTTCACTTGTACTCTGGTAGACCAATTATAAATCAGGTGCCTACAGCCCCTTCCTTGAGTTTGACTAATTTACGTGAGCAGCAAACTGGGAGTCCCACAGGACTCACTGAGGCATAGGTTTGTGAGTAGTGGAATCTAAAGCCTACAGAGGGAAGCATACATAGAGCAACAAAGGACACAAAGCTTCCAAGCCCTCTCTGGGTCATCACGATCTAGGAACCTCTGCGTATTCAGCTGTCTAGAAGCACTATGAACACTGTCCTCTTGGGGAGGTTTCATTAAGGAAGCTTCATTATGCAGACATTCCTGATTAAATAACTGGCCACTGGTCATCAATTTAGAGGCTCCCAGCTTCCAATCAGCTCATTAAAAAGCAAAAACAGCCAGGTGTGGTGGCTCAAGCCTGTAATCCCAGCACTCGGGAGGCTGAGCCAGGAGGATCGTTGTGAGTTCGAGACCAGCCTGGGCTACAAAGTGAGCTCAAGGCCAGCCTGAACTGCATAGTGAGACCCTGTCTCAAAAAGACAAGGGCCAGGGATCTAGCTCAGTGTCCTAAGCGCCCGCCTGGCAAGCGCAAGGTCGTGAGTTCAATCCCCAGTGCCACAAAAAAAAAAAATAAAAAATAAAAAGCAAAAACATAGTGTCACTTCAGAGATTCTGTAGTTTTTATGAGTCACATGTCAGGAAACGGGATGGGAGATACATCTCACAGCATCCTAAACAGTTACTATCTCCTCTTTATTACACCTGGAAAAATCTTTACTTTCAAATAAAGTCACATTCAAACATTCTATGTGGTTATGAATGTTAGGCTAAACACTCTGCAACCTACTGCACTAGGAAAACAAGTTTCATCTCAAGTAGAGTATGCATATGGTGAATCTCTACTTCTAACATGTCCAAATCTGACTTTATTACATCATATTCCAAAGCACATGTTCCCCCAACATCTTTCCCTCTTCAATTAAATTATAATAGGATCCTAGTTTCTCAAGGCAAGACGCTAGCATTGTCCCTTTCCTCTTTTTCTTTCATAGCTTATATTCAATGTAGATCAGAAAATTTTCTTGAGCTTAACTGCAAATTGTACCTAGAATCTCGTCACTTTCCACACCCCTATGTCAAATGTTTTTATATGAGAGCAGCCTTCATCTCCTACTTGGATTATTTCAGCTGCTTTTCAACTAGTTTCCTATGTCTATTCTGCTGCATTTCAATTTTGGAATACTAAGCAAAGGGACCCTCTTGAAACATAGGTCTGATTATGGTACTTGCATGTTAGAATTCCTCAGGCGGCTCTCAATGTCAGAGTAAAAGCCGAAACCATTGTAAGGTGCTAGGTAGCCCATTACCCCACCCACCTTATCTCACCTCCACTTCCTGCTGTCTTCTCTAGTTCACTCTGCCTCCTCAATCTGCCAAACACATCAGTTATGTTCCCGTCTCATGGCCTTTGCATGACTACTTCTATTCAAAGACATCTTTGAATTCACTTGAGAATCTGCATTGCTGAACAGTCGTGGTAAGTGGAACAAAACCATGTTCAAAATTATGAGAGGAATTCAAGTGTCTTTTCTACTTCTTTGAATTAGACCAGAAGAAAACAACTACAGGCTACAATAAAGAAATATCTCCCTTCCTTCATTTTGATCTTCATAACAATAACATTAATGGCAATATTATACTTTCAGAGTACATTTACACTTGTTTTAGACAATTTGTTAAGATGGCCTTTTAAATTATAATGTTGTCTATGAACTCTCAGTAAGCCTGACATCAACTGGGATATTGAAAAGATAATCTTTGAAAAACTGAAAGGAAACAAACACTGTATAATTATGTAAAGAAAAGCAGAGTTCCTTTTTATTTGTCGTCTAACTTACATACATCGGTTGGGAGGGCCAAATTCTAGTACCTGAGATTCAACTATAGTTTATATAGGGTGTGTGAATTTAGAGAAAACCCCAAATCTCAACCTAAATATTTCCAACCCATACCTTTGGATCTATCGTATGGATTTATTTTCTTAAAACACAATTTAATAAGAAAATAATTTACATAGACCAGCAGAATTTACCAAGGGGAAACTAGGTAAGTTCAGACAATTAATTAGCCTTTGATTCAAAGCCAAAGGCAGACTTTATTTATTGTAATAAAGAACCAAGGTGTTGAACCAAAGACACAAGAATTTAAAGAAATTTTAGAATGAATGTCAGACATGAAAACCAAACAGGCAGAACTCATGAAGAATATGGAAAAGGACAATGAAAGCATAATGAGAAGGAAATTCATGTAAGAAATAATGATAAGACATAATAAGTTCAACAGAAGAAGTTAAGCAGCTGTCAGGAACACGCCAAGTAGATTTCAAGAGAGTGTAAAATAGTCTAGCATAATATTTAATATAAAAAATTTTCCCAATGTGGAAGACAAAAGAAAAATTGAACACATGTAAAAAAATGGTCTTTTATTCTGACATAAGAACGGAACATATGAGATGTAAAAATATTAAATATATAATAAAATAACTATCATGAAATTTATAGGATGGCTTATATTTACAAATAACAAAGTACTCCTGTGCCCATTCTATGAATAGCAAATCACAGTAGTAAAATAACTAAATTCAGGAATGAACAAAAAAAAAACAGGGATCATATTTCTATTAATAAAGACCTAGGCTGTTTAGAATAGTACCTTTGCTAAAAATAACAAAATTTGCTAGATAATATATATAAATGTGACTTAAAATATTAATAAGTGAAAGGGTAGCAAAGAACTACTAAATGAAGCTTTTGTGGGAATAAAGAACACAGAGTCATTTGTGGTACACTGCATGGGAAAAGGGAAGTGTTTGCTCTCAGGATATTTCCTGTTGCTATCTCAGGATATTTCTTGCTGCCAGAAAACTGGAGTCCTTAGTATTTTCAAGCAGTACTCATCCTAGCTGAACAGAAGACAGTCCCATATTACCTCGGGAAGAGGGGAAGGCAAAGTCATTCTGTCCTCTGGGGACGTTGGACATAATACCTTGGTGCTGAAGAACGAAAGGTGGCAAAGAAAAGAGCATTTTAAAAATATTTTTTCAAAAGAATTGTTGTTATACCATTCCCATTACTCAGATTTGTAACCTGTAATCATATTATCTAGGAATTTCAAGGAAATGAATGTCTCGATTTGGGACCATGGAGCAGAGCATGACAGAAAATAAAGTCATCCTATGTAATCCATGCCCCAGTATAAATTTTCAAAGACAAAGAGTAGTGCACAATCAAAAATATACAAACAATGAAACCAAAGAACGTGATTCAGATCAGATCGTGATTCAGAGAGAGACAGAGACAGAGACAGAGGGACAGACAGAGACAGAGAAAGACTTTAAACACTGTATTTATCTAATATGTCTTACGATTACCTTGTGCTTATTGTACTTAAACCAAAGATAGAATTAAAAATGAGCATCTCAGGAAGCTATAAACCATCTAGTAATAGATATGGAAAAGGAAAATTCAAAATTTAAAAGCAGAAAACAAAAAAATAAATTATGCATCAAAAAGCATTTTTCTTTTTATTCCTTTAAAAACCAACTTTTCTGAAGCACAATCTTTTAGAAAATCAACTTTATGAAGTTACACTTAAAATGCAACTTGTAAGCACATATTTTCATACAATTTGGAAATGGTATCTTCATACACTATTGCAAAATCTAGGATATTTTTATCATTCCCTTTTTAAATTAATGTGTGTAATGGACCAAATTATGGCCCAGAAGATATTGGTTCTCATCTCTGGAGGCAATGAATGCTACTCTCTGTGGTAAAGATTTTGATTTTTTTTTGGAGGGGGGCAACGGGGATCGAACTCATGACCTTGCGCTTGCCAGCAGGTGCTTAGGCCACTGAGCTAAATCCCCAGCCCTCTGTGGTAAAGATTTTGAATAGGTGATTAAATTGTCTTCTGTATCTCTAGTAACTCTTTTTCCGTAAGTCTATTTTTTCTGATATTAATAATTAGCCATTCTAGCTGTCTTACAGTTATTGATTGTCTAGTATATCTCCATCCATTGTTTTACTTTCAACTGATTTGTGTCTTTCAATATAATATGTGTTTCTCATAGACAGCATATAGTTGGACAATGGTTTTTCTTAAACTCATTTACCAATTTCTGGGTTTTAATTGAAATGTTTGTTCCACCTACAATTAATATAATTACTAATAAAGTAGGATGCAAGTCAGTCATTCCATTTTGCTATCAGAGATATTTTTTTCCTTCCCTTTTCTCTCTCTTGTACTTTCGGTGCTTGCATTATGTATACACTGGTATGCTATAGTGCTTCATAGGTTTTATTAAGTGATTTTATTTTTCAAAGACAGTTTTATGTTCACAGTACAATTGAATAGAAAATACAAATGTTTCTTCTATATTCTATGTCCCCATACATGTACTGCCTCCTCTGTTATCAGTAATTCCCACCAACCAGAGTGGTACATTTTTTACAGTTGATGAACTACCTCTACAAATCATTATCTTCTGAAATCTAGTTTACTTCAGTTTCTTCTTGGCTTTGTACATTTTATGCATTTGAACAAATGTGTACTGGCATGTATTCACCACAATAATATCATGCAGAACATTTTTACTTCCCTAAACATCTTCTGCATAATGTCTGGTTACCACCCCACTCCCAACAGCCAAACATCTTTGTGTTTTATTTTTCTTCATTTTTTATAGGAATTCTGGGTTCAGCCTGGGCTAGGTGATACTTTTTGTTGCGTGATGGTCATGGCTTGCATCCTTTCCAAGGTTTGAAAGGAAATCCACAAAATGGTACTCAGAATCAGAAAGTAATAGATGTAACAAGTGCATTATTGAGTAACAGGTAAGGTTCGTTTATTGCATGGGAGAGTACACTTGGCAGAGGTCCAAATGAACTGAGAATCGATGAGGCAACTTACCAATTATAAAAATACTCACTGAAAAAACGAGGGCAGACAGAACCTAGATACAGAAACTGAAGCGATGTCTGGGATAGGTTTGCCTCTTGTTTTCCTAGAATTTGGGTCAGTGATCCAGCATAGTAACTTCTCCCCAAGCAACTCTGAGTTTCCAATTGCATACACAGATATGGAGACTTTGTGCATAGTATTTGTCAGAAAGTCATTGTAGCCAAACCCATTCAGGGTTCCAAGGCAGCAATGTAAAAGAGACCTAATTGGGTAGGCAGATCACACTGGGTCACCATGAGGCCTGCATTCCCTTAAATGCAAGGGTGTGGGTTCAAATTGTATAGAACTAGGTAAGAAGAGGGATTTGAGAGGAGGCTTCACTGCTCTTTCCAAGAAATTTTAGCAATATAAACTCAGGAAAAGTAGAACTTTGGGTAGAAATTTTCTGGTCTTTTGGTAGAATTTTCTCCCTGGACTTAGTTACCAGTCTGCCATTTTTAGCTCACATCTGGCTAGCTAACTACCTACTTTATCACTTGTTTTTGAAGTTTCTGTTGGTTAGACTAGACAATAAATTAGTCTCTTTTCAAGTTCATTCTTTGTTCTTATTGCTTACCCTTGATTTAAAATCCCTTGTGAGTTTTTTCATCTACTTTATTTTTCAACTTCAAAAATTTCTATTTGTGTCCTCTCTTTATTAATGTTTTATATTCCTATTCATTGAAAAATAATTCTTTTACTTTTTATTTAACTTTATATGTGATTTGTCTTAGTTCTTTGAATATATTTATCACAGCTAATTAAAGTCTTTAATAATTCTCATGAATGAATTTTCTCAGAGACAGTTTCTGTTGATCACTTTTTGTTTTATGTTTGAGACATACTATACTGGTTCTTTATGTGATCATAATTTCTTGTCAAAAGTAGATTACTTTAAGTATTAAAATGTGGCAAATCTAGAATCAATTTTTTTGGGTTAACTTCTTATTCAGACAATGATTGGACAGAGATTTTCTTAAATCACTTTAATTAATAAACCTCCAAGCCTTTGTGTGAGGCTCTATGTCTATTTGGGGGCATAAATTCAACACCATAGATTTACAGCCCTGCCTTATTCTTCACTTCCTGCTGACATGCAGCTCATAGGTAAGATACATGTGAGAGATTCAGGTCTTTGTAGGCTTTTTCTGATCAGTTACACAATTCTGAAGATTCAGATGGTTGTGTAGATGTCCAAGAACATGTTAATATTTCTCAAAGTCACTATGGACATCTTATTTCTCAAATTTTCCTTTTAAAAATTTTATCACTTTTTTGTTGAACTGGTACAGTTACATCAAGAATCTACAGTGGCAAAGAATTAGCTGTTTTTGAACACTTGGGGATCAGGCTATTAATCTGATATACTGTAAGTCAGGCCACATAAAGATAAGTTCCACTAATGGAGGTGTTCTAGAATTGCCCAACAGAACAAATAACTACAGTTCTCCATGGTAGGGCTTTTTGAAGTAATTCTGTTCTGTACTGCATCATGCAGTCTTTGCAGTCTGCTGTTTTTTGTACCTGCTATGGTGTGAGTCTATTTTTTTTTTTTAATTTTTGTGCTTACTTGTGAACCCAAGGACTTGTGTATGCTAAACACAAATTTCACTGATGCATGTTACCTGGGTCCAAGCAGTTACTTTGGAGCTAGAAAGAGAGTGACAGAAGTAGGACAAGCTGAACCATCACAAAACTTGCTGTTCTTAATAAGATCTATGCTTCTTGATTTATTGCCCTCAAGTTAGTACAGTTCTTTGACTCAATTCCCAGATTCAGAAAATTTTGATTTTTGACAACTTTATTAGTATTTGTTTTGCTTTTATGGACAAATTGAAGGATTTCCTAATGTATATAAATTCAAATACAATGACTGGTAAAGCCGTGTCTAACTGGTTATACTGTCTTATATACCACCAGTAATGTAGTGGGTCAACTGTTTCTTATCCTTAGAACTCACTATGTTTCAGAAAGAGTAATGAGAATAAATGCACATGAGGAAATAATCAATTAGATAATAGAAGAAAAATTTTAATGACTGGTTAATGTAAGTCTTACATTTAGCAATGTCCTACAATCAATAAATGGAATGTTTAGACATGCACACATCAATAAATTTCTATGTAATTTTAGATCATAAAAGATTCTGAGTAGGAGCAAAAATATAGCACCAGAATAAAGAGCAATTAGAGATTATTTATTTTTTACAATCCTAGTTACTAGAAAATGTTCAACATTGCATTAAAAGATCTTTAAGAAATTCTCCTCAACCAAGAATGATTTAATAATGCAAATCATCAGTCAATTCTAAAAGATAAAACTAACTTGTTTGACACAAAAAGTCTAAGAATTTTACATTACTCTCTTTTCCTTAGAAAGTTACCTGCATACTTTATTCTCCCATTTCAGTAAGATATTTCAGCATGTATTCTAACACAAAAAAGGAAAAGATGTGATTTCCAGAAAGCAGTGTGCACAATCATGGACACAATGAGAAAATGAAATCCTGGGATGTAGTTTGTGCAGGAGGTCTACTGAACTATAAATCCAGGATGGAAGAGAAGAAGAAAGTGCTCTGTAGGAATTTATCCATGAATGAAAGATGGATTTCGTGAGCCCTATTAAAGGTTCTTCAAATCTTGACTTTAACAGCGAGTAATACAATATAAAATAAATGGCACCAGGAGCCTCCAAAAAGACCAAGTTTTACATAAAGAAAATGCATGACTTCAGATCAGTGAGAAGTATGTATAGATCACAATAATTTGATTTTCAAGTTTCAGAATCAAACTTTAATTAAAATGAAATTATAATCCAAAAACTAAAATAAAGTATCATTGTATAAAAGAAGTTTCTAATTGCTCTACTTCTTTGACACTTGGAGATCACTGTTATCTCATTGAATGGATGTGGTCACCACAGTACAATCAGGAGTTTAAAAACAAACATAGCAAATAAATTTCTAAAAGGGCTAAAAAACTTGACATGATCATGAATGATTGAGACAGAGTGATTTAATCTAGACTAGCAAAATCTCTGTTTAAACTGGTATATTTTTGCTTATTTTGTATTCATATCTTTTCTTTTTTAATCAAAGTTTTATTTTTATTGGTGTATGTTTGCAGTAGATAATGATTGTATTCAATGGAAGTTAGTGTATGTACATAACACATCTTAAAGTGATATGGTTTAATGTTTATTACAGATCTACTGAGGCTACTTAGTTCAAAACTGTTCACTTAATGAAGTTTCACCTTTTGAACAACACATCAGTTAAAAGTGGATGGTACCACTATAGTTACTGAAAAGTTTTGCAAATCTTGACAATATAAGAGTTATATTAACTGAAAGATCTTAGTTGAATAGAGAACAAATCAGTGTTAAAACTGAAAAATATTGTTTAATTTGGAAATCAATACAGCTGTTTAAAGTTGGTAAATATAATGTGTATTTGGTGGTTCCTATTTGAACTAACATAAATGATACATAGTCATTTCCTTGTAAAAATGTGGAGGAAAATGTCAGTACAGTAAGAAAAGTTTATTTCTTCTGTATTTTTAAATGACTGCTATCCTTTGCATTTATTAATTATTTGATGATCAAATCTAAATATCATATTACTTTGTAAGTCTTTTGTCTTCCCACACATTCTTAGGTTTTATTCCTTGAAGGCCACTTTGAACCTCAAAGCACTGCATTTATTTCAATGTTGTTGATACCAGGATTAAGTGCATAGATTCTAGAATCAGACAGATATTTAAATTACACATCTGGTACTTATGTTTTCCTGATTTATGAAATTCAACTTGGTACTGTATTATGTTAGGAATTACAGAAGAATGTATTTATACATTGTAGTATCAAAGTCACTAACACAGAATAAGAGTTTAAATACGAGAAATAAAAAGGCATTGAGTGATTTCTACTTTGAGAGCTCCCTGTCGGCCTAGAACTCTCTCCCTGAGAGGCAACAACAGCGCTTTTGACTGTTTATGTACATGTATGTGTAAAAGTGTTTTTTATTAGGTTAATGACAAAGACTATCAAAGTTCAAGTGCTAATCCTCAACTTTTAGATCCTAAACATAACATAATAAAATCAACTGGGAAGTTTTTGAATGTTTTTTGAGGAAATCTGTAAAACAGTCACTTACAATTAACTGCTCTACCTTAAAATCCACAAATATGGGGCAAATAGAAGTCTTCTTTTCATTGCTACAATATTATCCACTAAAATGTTTTCCTTCTTCCTTCTTGCCATAGGATTTCTGAAGTCAGAAGAGTGGAATGTGAGTCTGACATGTTTGGTGGAAGAGCCTACGTTCAAGAAGGGGGCTTCATGTCAAGATCTTGCTGGACTCAAGAAGAGCCGTGAGGCTGAGGCAGGTATTCTTATCTCTCAGCCTCATTCAGTGGCTTCCTATAGCCAATGGAGAAAGGAAGGCACATGTAGCACAATTGTGTAAATTCACTGATGCTTTATAGCAAAAAAAGAAATATATAAATGTACCTGGTGTGATTGAAATATATGGTAAAAGTTTAAAAAAAGACTATTAGAGTCTGTTATAGTTTGAGTCTAGATGTACCCCCACAAAGCCTCTTGCAGTCATGAGGGTGAGCTTCTAGAGTTTGTGATTGATTCATGGATCAATGACAGGATTATAGCTGTGAGTGCTACATCCACCCTAGGGTGGGTAGCCTAAATACAATATAAGGGACAGAAAGAGTCTTCTATCCACACTCCTCCCTTTTTGCTCTTGTTAGTTTTGCTGTCCTTGCCACCACAAAGTTGCCCTCTGCCATGTGACACTCTGCGTTGGAGTCAGCTGAGTATGCACAGAAACCTCCACAAACTGTAAGCTGAACAAACCTTTCCTTCTTTAATTTTTGGGTGTCAGGTAGTTTATCTCAGCAATGAGAAAAAAGGCAATCAAGACAGAGTCAAAGACACATTGCCACTAATCATTCTCAAAATCCTCCTCTTTGCTTTGAACACAGTTATTGCATTGTTCTCACCACTTTCTTAGGCAGTTCTGCAAATCCTCTTTCTTGTCTTTTCATGGCTTCCTTAGTATCATGAATGGATTCAAGGTATTTGCAGCAAGTTCATAAAATAAAAGCATCACAGTGTGTTCTAATCCACTTTATTCACTGGCTTTGTTGCCGTGTGACTTTTAGCTCATTCCCAAATTCAAAATAACAGTGAGAGGTAAATGTTAATTTAGGACACTGAAGCAACCAGAACAGCATGAAATTTATTTATTTATTTTGGTAGCAGAAATCGAACTCAGGACCTTGCCCTTGCCAGATAGGTGCTATGCTGCTGAGCTAAATCTCCTGCCCAAGCAATTTATTGTGTTCTTGGTGTATTAATAATTTCAAATAATATTAATAAAGTTCACAAGTATAATGTTTTCTCTACTCCTATTGAGCATGTAGTAGATACTTAATAAAATATTTCTTCAATCAAAAATTAATAGATCAAGAATTAATTAATTAGTTAATTAAAGGAAGAACTCTGAAGTTAACCAGAAGAGACACTAAAAATCTAAGCGATTTCTTGTTTTTGCAAGGTAGTATTGCATCCTTTGTATTTTAGTTAAACAAAATCATACCTTCTGGTTTAAACCAAGTCCATTGTACAGATGTATAAAGCATTACAGCCAAAGGAAAATAAAACAAAATACTGTGGGAAGTTGTCTTTTGGGAAAACCATGCCTGAAATTTCCTAGGTTCTTCTTGCTATAATAGATTACAAATTTATACTCCCTGCTATGATATCCAACACCTTATGTAATTTGACCTAATTGCTTATCTCCGGGAACTTTCAGAAACATTTAAAGCTTCTGAGTTTACTGGTTACAATTAATACCTCCTTGTCTATAGATGTTCTCAATGCAAGTATACATACTTAGCATCCCAAAAACATTTATTTATCTGTCAAACCTTACTAGTACCTTTCTTAACACTTTGGATCCTCCTGACAGCCTGTCTTTCTTCCTGAAACCCCCAATTTCAGGTCCTAAGTCTTTTCCTTTTGGCCTATTCAGCATCTTTCTCAGCATGATCAATGAAGACTTTGCATATGTCTTTTTTTCCTACATTGGGCATTGCAGAGTAGGGGTTGATTTATACACATAGGTATGATTCCAACATCAAGAGAAATGTTTTATGAACAATGTATTCAATGAATTTGTGAATGAGTTAGTGAGCTCAGACTCTATTTTGCTGATTTTATTGGTATGGATATTCAAGTTAGCTCCATATATTATATTGTTTTTAGTATTGTTATTGGGATCTAATTTATATAGTATAGTCTTCACCCATTTGAAGTGAACAGCTCAATGATTTTTAATGTATCTTTCTAGACACATTCTTCTCACAGTTTTAGCAGAGGACCTTTTCCTGGAGACTTTATATGGACCAACCAAATAGCTTTAAATGAAAGATGAATAATGAATGAAGACAGACAGAAAGAAGGAAGGAAGAGAAAGTGATACAATTATGTTAATGTCTTCTACAACAATGCTGAAGGGGAATATATGACATCAATCACTAACTTAGAGATGCACTTCCATGCCTGTTTGTTATACATCTCATCTAGGAATACCTAAGTTGATTATCTTTAAACTTCATCCTTTTCTCCTTTCAATGTAGTCTTGTCTTAGACTGTTTTGTGCTGTTATCACTGAATAGCACACACCAGGTAATTTGTAAAGAAAAGAAAGTTATTCCTTAAGGTCTGGAGGTCAAGAAATTCATGATCAAAGGGGTATGATTAGGAAGGACTTTTTTTTTGGGACAGGGTCTCACTATGTTGTGCAGGCTGGCATTGAACTCACTATGTAGCCCAAGATGGCCTTGTTGCTTCATCTTATGATAGAAAGTATCACTGGTATGTGGCGGTGGCGAGAGGGGACCCCAAGTGGAAAGAGCTCTTTTTATAACAAAGCCATTCATGGATAATTAAACCCCATAATAGTGGTTGCAATCCATTCGTGAGGGTGGAGCCTAAGCCTAATTACATCTTAAAGACCCCATTTTCCAATACCATCATGGTGGCAATTAAATTTCAGCATGCACTCTGGAGGGGACATTCAAACCATAACCTTAGCAAGACTTCTTTTCTCTTGTGTTTTGTGTATGCCTGTGCAGAAAGCAAGAATCATGAATTTTAGTTCTAGTTTTTCTTTTCACAGCTTATTGTACTACTTAGTATATATTGTCAGAGCAGCATAAATATGTAGTACTTTTAAACAGAAAAATAAAAGAGGAAAACACACACACAAATATGATGGAAATCATAGGAACACAGCCCATTTGTACTTTCAAAATCTGTGTATCTCAGACAGTGGTTTTTAAGGCCTTCTAATTTCATTGCTTTGTTTCAAATTGCGAGAAGAGAGTTGTCCTTTACTTACTACTCCAGAGGAACATGGTATGAGAATGCAGCCTTCTATTTATAAAGATTAGTTCGCCCACCATCTCCTGATGAGAGGTTGACAAGCCTTAAATAGTTTGAGGCAACCTTCCATTACACTTTATAGTAGGAACCTAAAGAGAACAAAATACTCAACTGGAATCCTGAGAATGTTTTAAGAAATAATTATCCAAAAGGAGGCACTAAAATTAGCACCATCAAGTAAACCCACCTCTATCTGCTCCACAACACTGCTACCCCTCCAAGAAATAAAAATACTGACTAAGAAAGTGGAAACATTAACATAATTAGCTGAATCTCCTGAAACTCCATCTATACCCTTGGAATTTGGAGGTCGGTCTAATTTCTTGATTAGCTGAACATATATTAAATTGGATCTCTTTGAATTTGGGGAGTTGTCCATCAATAATTAACAGCTTGTTAATTGTGTGTAAATGTCTATGTCACTTAACCTGGCAATGTTTTATTTCTCACTCCTGTCATTTAGTGTATCCATCTGTATTCCACATTTCTTGACACTATTTTTTCCTTAAGCGCCTGTTTATCAGTATTGACTCCTATGTCATGGGGAGGGCATCTGAATTTAGTACTCTCTTTCATTGCTCTACTCACTTCATATTCATCGTCAGTGCACCTTCCTTGCCACGGTTACTAGACACGTCCTATTGATTGTAAGGCCATCTACTTTACAACTGCTTTGCTATGATCCTTTGTAGAAAGTCTTATTCCACAGCAAAGTCATTCGCCCTGCAAAACAGCAAATAAGCAGGGTGCTGCATCAAGTCCCTTTAAGCAATAATTGGCTGCTTTGCAGTTCTCTGGCCCCAACACTTTCTAATTTGTAATGCACGAGGCTCTGTTGAAAAGAATAACATATTCTATTTCTGTTTACAGAACTAACGCTTGATGCAAAAAGAGATAGAAAATAAGATTGGTCTTTTATTGGTGATAATTATAGCAACAATACTGAGCAAGATATGGAAGGGTTAGATAAAAGCAAATGAACTTTTTAAATTGAGTTTACTAGATGTAATCATATAAGGAAGTACAAATCTTTTAGCTGTTCAATTAAAACTACCTTATTTTTTCCAATAATTTAGGGGACCATTTTTATATTATTTTGCATAAGTATTTCAACCAATTTCCATAAATTTGCATTTTTGTTCAAAAAGCTCTAATGCCAATTATGTAAAGTAAATGTAATTAATTAGTGCATTCCACAGCAAGTGCATTCAAGTCTAGTTTGTTAGCAGTTGGAGCCTCCAGAATGGCTGAGCACAGGGTCTAATGCGCTGGTAACCCAGCAAAAGTTCCTATTATATCGCCCCCTACTCAAAACTAGAAAGTGAGGTCAGGACATGTTTCCCAGAAAGATTAAAATATATGGGGTGGGGAATAGGTAATGAGCTTCACTTCAGGAAGCCTAACTCTGTTAAAATCTACAGTATAGCATCTACTAAAGCTAGTATCATCATCTGGATATAATCACCACTTGGGTGCCTGTTTTTCTGCTCTTCCTAACAGGAAAGGTGGGAAGCATTCTGCATCATCAGAAACTTCGTTTTCTAAGTTCCTCAGGGTTGTTGCAGGAAGTACCTGAAAACACTGCAGTGTCTCTTGGAGCACCTTAAAGGGAATGTGTGAGTAGTTCCTCACTTTGTTCATTTGTTCTTCCCTGAAAAGTTCATGCCATGTAAGGACATTTTGAATATTTGCTAATATGATGCAAAGAATACCTTTATTATCAGTTTTAGTTTTACTTTATTTTCTGCTTATAAGCATGAGAATGACATTCTTTTGAATCTTATGATCAGAATCTCTAACGAAATTTAAAGAGCCATTATAATTGGCTGAACTAAGACATGTCCATTGACTATTGATTCAAGTTCATGTATTTAGAAATTTAATGCAACAGGAACTCGAAAAGAAGGGAATGAGTGTCTTATCATCTAGATTTCAGTTGCATGTGGAGTGTATATTTTAGTTACTTCTTAAATTGATTTTTGCATAATGTATATATTACTTTGAGAGCTCTTGAGAAAGAGAGTCCCTCTTTTATAAACTGGTAGAGTCCTATATTATGTGAACTTGAAGCCACATTGCAAGAAACTTCAATTTATGAGAGCCATGTTTTTGTCTTAAGATTTTTTTTCTTCACTGAACATTGTCAGCATTCCTGGGGTATTTGGTGGCTGTGGGGCAATGTGTCACACAGTAGGGAAGAAGGAAGCAGGCCTGTCCTCACTGGTCTCCCTGGTATCTCCTACTAAAAGTCTTGCTTGTGTAGATCATAGATGGCTGTTCAGTTGCCTGATTTAAATATACAAAAAATAGAGGTTTTTTTGTGTATTTTACTCAGATCTGTTATGTAGAGCAAGGTTGAGCCTGTTGGGCCAGGGCACAGTAATTGAAAAGACACCCTGGCCTTCCTTGGGGAAGTTCTGTGTAGGATTAAGTTTAGCCAGAGTTTCTTGTTTTATTCCCTATATTGGGGCCAGAGGTTATCTTAATCATTGTTTCTCACAAAGCAGCTAGTTCTCTTAGAATTTCTGTGTTAGAGAATTGGAAGAACCTTACTTTCCTCTGCATTTTGTCAGTGCAGATCCAAAGGATGTTGCCTGTATTTTCAACACAATAATATATAAACACTCCATTAAGCCCATTTCAGATAAAACTGATTGCTTAGAAGTGACTGCTAATACACATACCTCTGACAAAGCCACATAATGAGCTGTGACCACATCCCACTTGTCCATTAACTGCGATGTTCCTACTGCTTACCACACCACATCTAGTGGAAGACTTACCCCATCGTCTCCATCCTATAATTAATTTTTTAAAAAAATAAATCTACTATTAAAGATTTTATAACTGCTAAGAGTGAAGGAGATCAGTTACCCCAGAGATTATCCAGCAGTCCTATATATTAGAACTTCAACTGGATTTTAAGAATTTTTCTGTGATGCGTATCGACTCATTTACAAGGAAGCCAATTCTTTTGGAAGGAACATGAGTCTTAAGGAATAATAGAAACATCCTTTTTAAAATCATGATCAACTACTAAAGCAAGATGCCAAGTAGACCTGCATTTATGAAATTAAGTGTGTGTATGTGTGTGTGTGTTTTGCTAGAATGGAATATTTTTAGTGTCTGGTGAGTTTGTCTCCCTGCCCATAACCTCATCCCTCTAGACCTAGTTGCACTGAACAGGCATGGAAAAGTGCTTTTTTCATTATAGCTTAGTGGTGTCGAAGTGAACACATTGTGATGAAAAT